>MU869269.1:18994-34635 GCA_036418205.1 Ostertagia ostertagi
GACAGTAAATGTTAGCTCCTACACGTTGCGTAGTGATTGGGACCGGGACGCCGATTGCGAACAGGGTGAAACTGATAAGAAATGACAAGGAATGATAAGGGACATTCGCAACGCGAACTGCGGCGTTAAAACAGCAGTTAACAAACAAAACAAGTCAAAATGATAAGAGCGCTTGAATGCAGGTCTCTACAACTTCGTTGCAATTATCACTGGCAAGCGATCAAGGTGGCGAGGGTTGAAATGTAGGTGACAGAAAGTGGTATGAGCGGCAACTGTACTGATAAAAGTGACAATTGAGCGTGCACTCAGTTGAACTAAACCAGGTCCCTAGCACGTGAATATGTTCCATTCCTATCCTTTCATCTAAGAAGCAAAGAAAGTTGAGCTGCTCAACTATCTGGGCTTGGACCAATAGCGAATTTCCATCATATTTGCAATCTCCATCATGGTTAGATGCTGATTGATTGGTTATATTTCACTTACACACCGATTCTTCAATTGTGGAAATTCTATAAACCGCTAAATCACCCGAGCTCGATATCAATGCTAAATGTTTACGAAGTCATGATAAGTGTAATTTTCATTCCGCATGCTACTGCGCGCATTACGCTACAATCTTCAGCAAAATTGGACGGCCTTTGAAATTCATGTGACACATCTTCCAAACATCTTACTGTTAGTTTCTCAGCCACGTGACCTAATATTCAGCAAGTTGTCCAGCTTCACTAAAGCTTACCATGTGATGCGCGCGGTTGCGTGCGGAGCTAAACTGGTAAAGCATAAAGGGTGAAATCAGCTGGGCTGATTGCCTTATCGGCCGCTTTCACAGAGCCAACAATGGTTGGCATGTCCGAAAACTCGTTCGGATATGCATTCATCCCAAGCCAGCATCCTTCGCCGCTTATGGGAAGAGAGGTTTTATTTTTTTTGTCGACGGCTCCTTTCCCGTTTTTTCTTCACTGGCGTTCCATTTTGCATCTCTGCACTCAATTTCGAGCGCGGACCCCAACTCAGTTCCGATCCATGCCTCAATAAATTTTTGCATTTTTCTAATTTCCACTTTCTTGCGCGTTCTTACATGTCTGATCTCATTCACGGAGCAAATACCCTTCGGTATGTATTTATTCAACGCTACAAATGCTGTCGAAAACATTCAAAAATAGAAGTTTTTCTTTTTAGGGGTAGCTTTATGCCATTTTTGTGGCAATGACAGGGCCGCTCAAAAAGGATGCTATCGGGCATCAGGCTCGCGGCGTAGACCTAACCTCGTACCAAAAAACGACCACCTACTAGGATCTGTAGCGCTCGTTGACGGGAAGAAAATTTGTGCTGAGTGACATGATCTCAAAACCGACACCTGTCTTTTTTTCAACCAGAAGTCCATGAAATTCCAGGGGAAAGGCAGCAATCAGCTCCATGCGTTGGCAACATTTTACGGCTAACAGAGCGGATGTGTCGTAGGATGGTAGCAAGGATGAAAGGGGCAAAATTGAGCAGAAACGTTTGAAGCAGACGCGGTTTTGGCTTGTGTACTACAATGGCTTGCGTTCGGCCAACTGAGGCACGGGTCAGTGTTTTTCATATTAACGAACCCGCAGGACAAAAGGCCTAAAAGTGTTAGTTGGCCTGGAAGGTGCACGACCCGCTTTGATCAACGGACCGCGCGCGTGGTAAGTAAAAGTTAGTAAGGTGGTAAGGTTGCCTCGATACCACCTCCGCCATCGATAGTGGCCAATACTTCGGACTAGCAAAAAAAAAATTAAGATCGGATATTAGACAATGCGATTCGGAGAGGACTTACTACTTGGGGAGATGACCACTTTGGTGTTTTTATCCTGTCAGACGGGTGGTGCCAATCATCCACTGCAGAGCGATGGAAGGCGTCGGCGTAGAAGGCGCACGATCCAAGATTTGATCCGGGCTCATGCGGGTAAGCAACGCCACCTGCCACCAAACCATTTTCGGTCGAACTTCTGATCGACCTCTGCTGAATTTTTTTGAACAGTGATTTAGAATTGATTCACAAACAAGTGGTTATGGTTATTCATTGGTGGTTATGGCCAGCGCTCGCCGCGATAATATGAAACGAGGCCGAGGTCCATCAGCTATCTTCGGACTTTTTTTCAAAATCCCAATTTTGTTCACTTTTCTTTGTACAGATTGTTGTTCGACGGATTGAATATATAGATGGAGCTCACCATGTAGAAGTAGGATTCACAGATCGCGAGCGCCAATCATTGCGTTGAGCAAACTTTAGGTTTGGGAAGACCTTTCTCCTTCTCCATTTAGCCTTTGTTCCGATTCTGATTCTAACTGACTCATCTTCCTTTACTTCTTTTGTTTTCCAAACCTCGTTTAGCAGACGGAGGGAGGAAGAAGGGAGGGAGGGGGAGTATGGTAGAAATGCTGAACGAAGAATGACTGCGAACTTCCACAATTCCCAATGGAACTTCGCTTCCTATCTATTCCAAAAAGGAGGTGCCCATTTCAGCAGTTATGACCGGGTGCGTGACGATTCATTCGTGGCAGTCGCTAGGTCGCCGGGCGAGCCGCCGCAGCTCGCGATGTCGCGACGGCGTTGCCAGAATTCAGCTTCCAAACCATGGGGATTATAAGATTAAATAAAGCTTCCAGTCATGAAACATGGAGTAGGAATCCTGTCTCTTGCCATCATTTGGAAACTATTCCAATCATGCCTACGCTGAAGCCTTCCTCACCATTCCTCCGTGTCTTGGAACATTATTCTTTCTGATTGAACCAGACTATTATTCATTGGTAGGAATTCAGGCAGCTAATTAACAAAGAAGTCAGATTGAAATCAGAAGAACAACGTTTACGTGGTGCAAGCTTTGTACTGTAAGCTGAAACCGCTGCGGAGGACTTGAAAAGACGTGTGTTGGCTTACTGATGTCTAGCACTCTGGTCTTATAGGTTACCTAGCCCCCCCCGCTACTAAAAAGTGAAATGCATGGTAAAGCCAAGGTCCACACAGAAATCGCTGCAGCAGCTGCCGCGTACGACGCTGCTCGCCGCGTGAGCGGCGTGATCTCATCGCCTGACGATTGAATTGACCGTCTCCCGTTATGACCCTGTCGTTTTTTTGCACATTGGCGGTCCACTTGCCCTCAACGCTCATTTATAGTATCCTAGAGGGCGCACTCATTCGCAAGCATGTTCTTCATCAAACTTCAGAGTTGGATTGAATATAATCACGCGCCAATTGGTGTCCTCTGGTACGAATCGCGGACTCCGGATTTGCGCCGTACAGCGCGCCGGTTGACTGAGAGTGTTCATTATGAACAAACTGCTCAGTTCTGCCAGGGAGGGGGGAAATAGTGACGACCCATTATTTTTGCACCGATTAAGTTCCTCTCCAAATTAATGTGTAGAGCAACCCTAATTAGGTGTGAGCACAGAGGTCACATTATGCTGGGTGCACGTTTGCGTAAGTCGATTTGAGAGAGATTTAGTTGGGGAATTACTACAACAAATATTTTATCAGTTAAGTGGAAGCAACATAAACAAATGAATAATATGTACCGTAGTTTTGTTGATAACATATGTTGACACTTCCTGAAAAAGACGAATGGGGTAGGGGTCGAAAAAAATTCATACATATTAGGTTGTCCTCATAAGTACATAGTGTCGCTTCTTTTTCAACAGAGATTTTTATTTTAAATCCTTAATTCTACACCATCATCATGAACCATTCGAAAGAGAACTGTCTGCTCTAACAACAGATATATCGTCTCCTTCCACCCTCCCATTCCGGGTTTTCAAAAAAATTTACGGTCTGTGAAAATGGGAGTCCCACGTCGACTACAAAATTGGGCCAGCCGATGCTCAGTCAAGTTTTTTTATCCTCCCAGACAAGTCTGGTACCAATTAACCGACCCCGGAGGGATGGAAGGCTTGGTTGGCCCGGGCGACTCACGACCCAGGATTTGATCCCGGACCGCTCGCGTGGTGAGCGCGCCACTTGTCACTACACCACTTCCGCCCTTTCAAACATTAGGTCTGCGAAATGGGAGGTCCAGCCGACAAAAATTGACCAAACCGACAACTATCTCTAACTTTATCTTCCCTTGGGAGAAATCAATCAATGATGTACCCTCTACTTATGCATGACCTCTTCTGAACATTACACTATTAGGTTTCCCAACAAGTCGCGTCGTTCCATTTCCAGACCTGGTTTTTCAACCAGAACTCGACGGTCGAGCACCATTACCTGAGAGATTAGGTCGAAATTTTTTCATAGCCGAGACATTGAAAAACTTGTAGAATTAAAGAGCAAGTCATGAGCTAAGTTAGGAATGTACCCTGGTTGATTTTCTCACCTATCTTCTCGGGGATAATTTTTTTAAAAAAAATGCGGGGTCCGCTTCGTGACAAAACACCTTATTCCTAAACGCCTAAAATTCGAACTAATTAACAACAAACATAGAGAAACAAAACAAATGAGCGAGTAGAGCAGAAGAAGTGCTCGTAAAAGGAACACCACTCGATATGAAACAATGACGTTTACGAGGAACAATTTTAATTTGAAAATTGCTATGGCTTATCCGTCAGCCAATTCGAAAAGAAAAACGGCAAAGCTTTTTCGGCAACCTAAGAGGTGGAATGTTCAGAAGAGGTCATGAGTAAGTAGAGGGTACATCATTGATTGATTTCTCCGAAGGGAAAATAAAGTTAGAGCTAGTTGTCGGTTTGGTCAATTTTTGTCGGCGGGACCTCCCATTTCGCAGGCCTAAAATTTGAAAACCCTGGAACATAGGTGGAAGAGGAACATAAATATCTTGTAGAGCAGACAATTCTCTTTCGAATGGTATATGATGATGGTGTAAAAGCTTAAGGATATAAAGGAAAAATCTCTGTTGAAAAAGAAGCGACACTATGTACTTATGAGACAACCTAATATGTATGAATTTTTTTCGACCCCTACCCCATTGTCTTTTTCAGGAAGTGTCAACATATGTTATTAACAAAACTACGGTACATATTATTCATTTGTTCGGTTGCTTCCACTTAACTGATAAAATATTTGTAGTAGTAATTCCCCAATTAAATCTCTCTCAAATCGACTTACACAAACGTGCACCCAGCATAATGTGACCTCTGTGCTCACACCTAATTAGGGTTGCTCTACACATTAATTGGAGAGGAACTTAATAAGGTGCAAAAATAATGGGTCGTCACTATTTTCCCCCTCCCTGGCAGAACTGAGCAGTTGTCAAATGAACAACTCCAGTCTACCGGCGCGCTGTAACGGCGCAAATCCGGAGTCCGCGATTCGTACCAGAGGCACCAATTGGCGCGTGATTGTATTCAATCCACGTCTGAAGTTTGATGAAGAACATGCTTGCGAATGAGTGCGCTCTCTAGGATACTATAAATGAGCGATGAGGGCAGGTAGACCGCCAATGTGCAAAAAAACGACAGGGTCATAACGGGAGACGGTCAATTCAATCGTCAGGCGATGAGATCACGCCGCTCACGCGGCGAGCAGCGTCGTACGCGGCGGCTGCGTCACCCTCCCTAGCGGTCGGACAGACCACACAATTAGGGGTGGTACATGAGCGGTCGTAGAGCCGATTGCGTACGAGGCGATGCTTCAGATTATTGGGTGGCACATCTAAAATGGCAACTGTGTTTTCCTAAACCCGACCTCCTCAGACATTTCCTAATGGAGATGCTAACTTCCTCAGAGATAAATGGTACCATGAAATGGGATTTTGCCATTGAGGAAATTACCAAATGGGATTTTGCCATCGAGAAATTACCACCGGGTCTGTTGCCCGGGCCGCCATTTCTTGCTCTGTGGAGGTCGGAGGTTTCCCGTAGCCATTGAGCTCAGCTATTTCACGCGCAATCGCCAGTGATTCCTTGCGCTCATCCTCTCCAGTGCAAACTCTAGCCGCTGTTCGGAACATGTTCCTCACAACAGCTCGCTTGGTCTGTGAAGGGTGGGCTGACTGACAGTGAACGATGATGTTCTTGTTGCTGGGCTTCCTGTACCATTTCGTAGAAAGCATGCCACCCTGCAATTTAACTTGAATGTTCAGAAATGGGAGCCAGCTTCCTGAGGGCTTTTCCCGTGTCAGCTTTATGTGCTCCGATTGGGTGTTAAGGAGATCGAAACACATGTCCATTTGTTCTTGCGTCGAGCAGACCACGAAGCAGTCATCGATATAGCGACAGTAAAGCATGGGGTGGCTTTCCAATACAGGCGCTTCGATTTTAGACATGAAGGCTATAGCCAAGGTAGGCGCCAGTCGTTGCCCCATAGCTAAACCTCTAATCTGCTCGAAATACCTACCCGACCATCTGAAGATATTGCAATTAAGGCACTCCTTGAGCAACGTCATCAGCTGGGTGATAGAGAGCCCATCCATGCTGTGGTGCTCATTTAGTAGCTCGAGTGCTGTCTCTGAGACAGAAAATTGTCTCAGCTCAACAATCGATCCACTTTCTTCAAGGTTGTCTTGATCACCGTATAATTCCTAATTTTATCTCAAGGAAACGATTATGTGATCTCTTAGGCAGCACACGGAGCGACCCCAAAGTATTGGACGTTGAAATTCGATTACTTCGAATAGCACTTCGTAACAAACGTGACCACATGTATTCTATGTTAAAGAAATGCTTGTCGAAAGAACAGTGCTGTATTCAATATTTGGAGGATCGCCTCTGGAAGAGAATAGTGGGTGGGTCGAAGTCAATTTGTGATTCTATCCGATCTAATGCTAAAACTATCTTACAGAAGAAATTCGATGATCTTTACAGCTCATCACGCAATCCCCAAGGGGGGTCATCTCATACCGTGACCAGTCGGGTCCTCGCAGGCCAAGCAACCAGCACGACAGGGCAACGGGGCTTTTCGGGATCTAGAGTTACAGTGTTGGGAGACTTCTCCTTGTCCGAAGGCGCACGTTCCTTGTTGGAGTTGGGTCCCAGTTTCTCTCCATCTCAGCCCATCTCCACTGCGGTTATGCGCAAAGTCATATGCAACCTACATGAGCTCCAAGATCGGCTCCGTTATAAGGCTAAGGTTGACAGCGGTTCCTTGGTGCCTCGCCAAACCTCAAACACCTTAAGTGTGCCCTTCCCTCATACATACTACAAACAACAGGAGCCTAATATTGCTTCCGATGTCAGCTTCCGAATATTTGCTGATGAAATATTTAAGGTGCTCAGCAGGTCTCAAAAACAACGCATGCCATCGAACATTAGCAGGGAGCAAGCACGTGGTCTCAAGGAGATTCGAGACTTGATCAAGTCTCGCGCCATACGTTTGTCCGTCAGCGACAAAGGAGGGGAGTTCGTGGTGATCCCCCGGCATCTTGACCACGACATAACTGAACACCACCTGGGGGATACCTCTATTTACCGGCCATCTTCAGCAAAAGGATTCCAAACACAGTCTCGTAGACTGAACCGAATGTGGACTACGGTAGCCAAATCAGCGGGTTTAGATCACGCCCTGATAACACGCCTCAAAATCGAGTCTCCGTGTTGTCCCGTCCTGTACCTGCTGATCAAAACGCACAAGTTTACAACGACGGATAACCTGGCTTCAATCGATCCCACATCGGTCAAGGTTCGACCTATCATCAGCTGCGTGGGTGGTCCCACCGATCGCATTGCATGGTTTCTTAATGCCATCCTGGTGCAATTGCTTAAACACATACCATCCCACCTCACCAACACGCAAATGTTTCTGGACCACCTTCACGCACTGCAACCAAGCAGTGCCTGCGTCATAGAATCATTTGACGTAGAGAGCCTATACACCAACGTAAGCAATGACTCCGCTATGGAAGCCGTATTCGAGCTACTAAATGAACACCACAGCGAGATCAATATGCATGGGCTCTCTATCACCCAGCTGATGACGGTGCTCAAGGAGTGCCTTAATTGCAATATCTTCAGATGGTCGGGTAGGTATTTCGAGCAGATTAGAGGTTTAGCTATGGGGCAACGACTGGCGCCTACCTTGGCTATAGCCTTCATGTCTAAAATCGAAGCGCCTGTATTGGAAAGCCACCCCATGCTTTACTGTCGCTATATCGATGACTGCTTCGTGGTCTGCTCGACGCAAGAACAAATGGACATGTGTTTCGATCTCCTTAACACCCAATCGGAGCACATAAAGCTGACACGGGAAAAGCCCTCAGGAAGCTGGCTCCCATTTCTGAACATTCAAGTTAAATTGCAGGGTGGCATGCTTTCTACGAAATGGTACAGGAAGCCCAGCAACAAGAACATCATCGTTCACTGTCAGTCAGCCCACCCTTCACAGACCAAGCGAGCTGTTGTGAGGAACATGTTCCGAACAGCGGCTAGAGTTTGCACTGGAGAGGATGAGCGCAAGGAATCACTGGCGATTGCGCGTGAAATAGCTGAGCTCAATGGCTACGGGAACCCTTCGACCTCCCACAGAGCAAGAAATGGCGGCCCGGGCAACAGACCCGGTGGTAATTTCCTCAATGGCAAAATCCCATTCATGGTACCATTTATCTCTGAGGAAGTTAGCATCTTCCATAAGGAAGTGTCTGAGGAGGTCGGGTTTAGAAAACACAGTTGCCATTTTAGATGTGCCACCCAATAATCTGAAGCATCGCCTCGTACGCAATCGGCTCTACGACCGCTCATGTACCACCCCTAATTGTGTGGTCTGTCCGACCGGTAGGGAGGGTGACTGCACAATCTCAGGGGTGGTCTACAAGATCACATGCAGCAGCTGCGGGGACGAGTACATTGGTGAGACAGCGAGGCCACTCCATGTACGTATAAAGGAACACCTGGACGGCAAAAACAACTCCCGCCTGTCAACTGCCTTAGGGGCCCATAGGGTTCAAATCCATAACGGAGAGGATTTTGGGGTCACGGCCGAGGTCATGGCGCGCGAACCTCAGACCGCAGCGCGAAAAACCCTCGAGGCATTTTGGATTCAGGTCACTGGTCCAAAAATGAACCGGAGGGAAGAATGCCTTACCATTACGCGGGAGCTGAGGCCTTATATAAGGATGGCCTTCCACCAGTAACTCTAAATCAAGTTTAGTCCGGATTGCTGTGTGTCCCACTACTGGTTCCGGGTGGTCTCGAGTACCGGACTAAGTTACGGTAAGTGGCCCACCTTGGTATTGCGTGATGACCTGTTTTGTTCTCGAATTTCAGTAGGATAGCGGAGGCGTTTGGTCGGGTAGTCATAAATTGCTTCGATCCTTTCAGGCTCTGAAGAAGGCGACCCCGCCGAAACGTAAGCCAATAAAGTCTGCTTAACAACCTCGTGGAGAGCTTACAGAAGATATCAGCCATCAATATACCATGCCGAGGTTCTTGCAAAGCCGTACATTTCGGCTTTATATATAGTAAGGATATTTTATACATATATTGTCCCACTTGAGCAGTTATTTCAGGCCTGCCGGAGGTGCTAAGCACCAAAATAATGCAGGGTGCAAGGAGCAAGGTTTGGAAAGGTCTCGATATTAAGTCTGTTGGAAGCTTTTTAGAATAGAATTTCAGAGCCTGAAACTGTTGTTCAATATTTAAAGTATGAACTTAGTCAATCGGTATTCAATATAAGTTATCATAAAAAATAAACCTAGCTACTATAGAGAATAGAGGCAGCAGAGAAAACACCCTTCCAACAGTACTGGATAATTACAAATCAACTATATTTTTAAGCTGGATAAAGCTAGCAATAATCACGGATTTATTTGTAAGAAACTCTACATATTTGTATACAACTATGAAATAGATGTGTTTGACTTATATATGATGTTATATAAGGAATGTTATAACTACAAACACACGGACAACATTCAAAAATTATTGGAAATGCAAAGTGTCAATATATGATAATAACCAGTTTTGCTCCGCCCGCTATCGCGCGCATCACACGGCAGGCTTTAGCGAAACTGGAGGACCCATGGAATATCAGCATGAGGTACTCCATTAACCACCTCACTATTGAATGTGTTAGACCTTTCCCAGTTTCGCTGAAGTCCATCGAGAATACGCGTGATAACGTCTGGAGCTGAACTGGCATATTTATCTCACAACTGTAAACATCCAGCATTCTTCTTGAATTCAGATAATTTAGCGGTGAATAGGATTGCTGTCAGTCTCAAAATGAAAATGAAATATGCCTATTTACATAAGTGAGGAGCTAAGGCTTATCATTTATTTACATTCACCATTATTTAGAACCCCGAAAGGATTAGCGGTTTAATGAGTTTGGGCTTTCTTGATAGAAATGAAAGTTATCATTTGCTGAAGACTTGATTGAGTTTATGCAATCGACTGCTATTAAGTAAGCTGGTCATACAATGATACAATGTGCACGTACCACTACAAATAGAATTTGTAAGTAGGGACGCTCTAGTGTCAGCGCAAGCTACGTAACGGAATCGACGACTTTTGCGTTCTGACGCTTATCAGCCCTTATCAGTTGTAACCACTTTCAATCACCCACCAACAATGTCCCCGTCCCACCCCACATAACACTTGTAAGTATGGACGCTCTAGTGTCAACGCGAGCTGGGTAACGGAATCGACGACTTTTGCGTTCTGACGCCCTTATCAGCCCTTATCAGTTGCTATCGCTTTCAATCATGTACCACCAATGTCCCGGGACCACCCCACATAACACTTGTAAGTATAGACGCTCTAGTACCAATATGAACGACAAAACGAAATTGGCGATGCTCGCTTTCTAGCCCCTCTTATCAGCTATTATCAGTCGTTATCAGTTCCTATCACATACCACTTGTGTCCCCATCCCACCCCCTATAACATATGTAAGAACCATGCGCTATCGTTGCTGTGACCCGAGCTATGAATTTCGTGACAAACACACACACACACACAGACATACTTAGCGAATTATATATAGTAGGATACTTAAGCGTAAGCTTTTCTGTGTTAATAACAAAATAAATGTTGTTGGTAATGTTGACTCACCTCTTATATACGCGTTACTTTGCACAAAAATCCTATTAAATTCAAGTTTATTACTGGAGCATAATAATAGCATTAAGCCTACTGCTGAGAATTCACATACTATTTTGCCACGTACTAGAAAACACTCCATAAACTACGCTAACGTTACAGAGGAACACAGTAAAGTAATAAAAAACTACCCACCCATTAATATTGGGTTGACCCGTAATTTCTGGTCGATTTTGCCTTCAAATTCAATTTTCTTATGTCAAATTAACTTCATATCGAAATAAGTTGATATGTTGAAGAACACATCAGGACCTTCAGCCAGGATGTTTCAGAAGCTCAAATGCGCAACGGGATAATTAAGTAGGAATCAAAATAGATCAACGACCAAACCCAACGATTATGCCTTACGACAATTTTAAGAAGAACCTTGCAAGGAGCGCGGTAGGCAAGATCAGCGCTACGTTTGCCCCAGTCTTTGCTACTGATCGGGCACTGAGCTATTGGCTCAATAGCATCGGCAAATAAGATAGGAGCTGCAAAGTTCGACCTCATCATGGACCTCCAGTCACTTTGGATGAGGACCCCTTGCGCAACGAATAGGAAGTGCATCCTGACCTGAGTGCATCCTGATTAGCAGGAAACTATAGCAAACACCTGGACGCAGCCTACGCTCCATGAGTCGATACCTGAGCGAAAGGGGCTGTAGCAGAATGAAGACTCGATGGAAACAGCATGCATCGACTGACCATGACCGAGAAGCACGCCTGACCATCTGCAGAAGTTTCATTCTGCGACCATATAGACAGACATTCCCTAGTTGGTCACCAGTGCAGATGAGTCATGAGTCCACCACGATAACAACACGCAGCACGCCTTGTGGCTACCTCGCAGCCTGGACCCACCATCTCGACCAAAGCCCGAGCTCTTTCATCAGAGGATATTACCCCCGGTTCGTTGGATTCGCTGGGTATCCCGTTTTGAGAACCATTTCACTTTATGCAGACAAGCATTGCGAAGGTGGCCATGGAATAGCCCCCAAAGTTGGCTAACATGTAAAAATCTCCTTTCTCCGGATGACCGCCCGAAATCACATTGCAAAGATAACTCGCCACGTTTCGAGGGAAACTGGCTGGACCACGACACCACATCTATCGTATAGCCCTGACATTGCTCCATCGTACTATCACCTCCTCAGCTCCCTGAAGCAGCAGCTAGGAGAGAAAAAAGTCAGTAAATACAACCACCCCAAAAACGACCTCTCCGAACTTTTCATCCACAGCTTCATTCGTTCTGGGAGGAATGCATCCATTCGTTCCCTAGCAAATGGATGCATATCAGTGATTATGATGGTGGTTATTTTTTGATCAATTGTTTTTAAGGAAAGAGAAAACTTGAAGAAATCAAAGTGTGAAATTCGGCCAGAAATTACGGGTCAACCCAATGGTATTAATATCAGTCAGGAGTCAATAATATTGGATATGTGGAGTAGAAATTTTCTACGAAAACTTGAAGATATGCTTCTAATCTAAAAAAATGAATATGCTATGGAAAATATACATTAATCATCGTGTCGAAAATGCTGGTAAAAATACGGCTGCTAATAATGGAGATAGAGTATACTGCATTAATGCAGAGTATGCTGGAAACAATTGTTGGTACTCTGGCATAGAATATCTGTTATACGCCATATCTCGAAGTCAGATTAGGCGCCTCTATAGATTTGACGTGGCCCTCACCGCACTTGATAGAAGCCGGTTGAATACACTTGATATCAGCAAAGCATGTTGGAAGCAGCTTATCCGCGCAACTTCTATCAAGTGCGGCGGCCGCCACGTCAAACTTATAGACACGCCTAATCTGACTCCGAGATATGGAGTATGTTTAGTGAACTACTTATAAAGAAATAGTTTCTTCTCTTGAAAAACACACATTCAAACATAATAAAGTTGTTCCTGGAGGAGTAAATTTCAGTCCACTATTAGTTGATCTCACTCTGTCACTCATGAGGTCAGTTTGGTAAGATAGGTTAAATAGGGACACGATAAAATTGTCACACTATATACAGGGTGGCCAGAAATTACGGTAGCAATATGAAGCGGTCATGGATCTGCACAACTACGAAAAGACAAGTGGAAAACAGAAACATGTTCACTAAAGGGTAGTAAAGACTACATGGTTCTTCCGACTAGCCACTATCCGCTTTGAAAAAGGAATGAAGTCTTCCAGGGAATGAGCTGACCGCGGCGTGTTGATAGACGGCCTCAAGTGCGTTCCAGGCATTATGAAGCGGTTTCTTGAATTAACGTCTACCATGATGTCAGCAGCAGGTGCTCGTCTTCCCCACTCTTTGTTCAGCGTAAACTAGCATATTTGAGTGGGAACTCTAGTTGGCCACTTTCCAAACGCAGTAATCTCTCGGCAGTTCAGCTGCAAGAATTCGCACAAATCTCCTCGTGAGCCGGTTCTGCAGAAATGTTCAATGAGGATGCTTGTGCTTCACTTGGTTTAAGGAATTATTTTAGTGAGGAAGAGTTCGAAATAATTCTTTCTCTCAGATTTTACGCTTTGTGAAACAAAAGTCAAATTGAAATGATTTTCGGTTTGATCATCGCAAAAACCTTCACTGTTTCCGTACCCAGTGATTGAGCTTCCGCTTGTTTGAATGCAGTATCTCTCGCTGTATCTAATAAAGATCAACTCGACTGTGATTACTGTCCAGCTCCATTTCCTTTTCGTCACGTGCCTTGGTCACGTTGTGTTTTCTGACGAACACTTGCAAGGAAATGCGCCAGTGCGCTAACACGGGGAGAAACAACGGGATGAATGTGCTCGAGTCCACTGCACTTCTAGAGTATCACTGCTCCGTGCCTACTTACTCAATATTGTTCTTGCTAACAGCAGAAGCTTCTCTTCAAGGTCCAGGCCAATCATTCCTACCACACAGTCAACTGTTCTTCGCAATGGTGATTGTTGCAGGTTTCCTGAAGATCCTGATTCCACCAGACACGTTGACAAAGCAAGCGAGTCGTTATTTCATGAAGAGCCAAAGGCTTGAACAATCCAAACTAGATAAATTTCGTGTGGTAAATTTGAAGTATGAACATCGTGTTAATAGAATCAAATGCGCAAAAGCTACACTCGGAACTCCACCCGTTTAATTTTAGAATTGTATGCGGTACGCTCTTGTTGCCGTAATTTCTGCTCACTCTGTAGATACAGTCGATATCTCGAAGTCTGATTGGGCGTGTCACCGGAAATGACGTGGCAGCCACCGCACTTGATAGAAGTTGCGCGGATAAGCTGCTTCCAACACGCTTTGCTGATATCTGGCGGAGTATTTTATCCACACATCTATCAAGTGCGGTGGCTGCCACGTCATTTCCGGTGACACGCCCAATCAGACTTCGAGATATCGACTGTATACAGTACTCGCCGTTTGAAATCGAAAATTCACGCGAATAACGCGAATCCTCGTTAATTTCGTGAATTCGTTATAACTCGGTTCAAAATTGAGCTTTCGAGAATCCGAAGATATCTTTGAATTCAGCTCGTCGGACACTATAAGAATGTGCTTTGATACTTTGGAAAAGCTCCATATAGGATTGCGCCATGCACTCGATTTTCATCTCAAAAAGTAGTTGCTCGCATGTGATGTGTATATAATCCCGCTTATGCGGGCTGACCGCTACACACAGAGAAGGGCCTCAAAACTTACCCCAGAATGCGCCACGTACTCAATCTCATCCACTACATTGTGAGATTAGATGAATGTTATTTTCCGAATTCTTAGATCTTCATTTCGTTTTTAAGCGCTTACTGGCTTTACGTGTTTCCCTCTGCTCTCAATATCCCAGGTGAACTCGCAGACCTGAAATGTGCCCCGTTAGCTTCCCCGTGAAAAATGCTATCGAATGATATGCATTACTTCCCCCAGTTGAAACTTTGGTTTTTCACCGTTTTCAGCCTTCCCCTATTGCCGATTGGGCACAGAGTCAACCCTGCGTTGCGCAGTTCGCAACGGCACGTTGAGAGATCCTCAACGCACGCTGTATGGGCGGAGACGCAGACGGCTCGAGCATGCGAGTGTGAATGTTCGCGCGAGAGAACGTGTCTAATCGGGCGAAACTGCGCAACGTGGCCGTTGAGAACTGCGCAACGCAGGGTTGACTCTGGTTGGGCACTATCCCACGATTACTGCCCCAAAATCTCAAAGTTTCATTTTTCGTCGAAACTTTGTCTATTGGGGTAATTCGATGCCCTGATTACGAATATGACATTCATTTTTGATGCTGGTGTCATTTGGCGCCATTTGGCGCCGTTTGGCGCCAATTTGGCGCCACGCTGTTTTCACCAAATCTGCTGAAACTTCGTCATTTGGGGTTATTTGGGGTCCTGATTACGAAAACGACACCCGTTTTTGGCTGGCATTTGGCGCCATTTGGCGCCGTTTGGCGCCAATTTGGCGCCACGGCTGTTTTCACCAAATCTGCTGAAACTTCGTCATTTGGGGTTATTTGGGGTCCTGATTACGAAAACGACACCCGTTTTTAGCGCTGGCGCTTTGGCGCTTTGGCGCCGTTTGGCGCCAATTTGGCGCCACAGCTGTTTTCACCAAATCTGCTGAAACTTCGTCATTTGGGGTTATTTGGGGTCCTGATTACGAAAAGACACCCGCTTTTAGCGCTGGC
>MU869269.1:34735-48089 GCA_036418205.1 Ostertagia ostertagi
TGATACTTTGGAAAAGCTCCATATAGGATTGCACTCGATTTTCATCTCAAAAAGTAGTTGCTCGCATGTGATGTGTACACATATAATCCCGGGCTAACCGCTACACACAAAGAAGGGCCTCAAAACTTACCCCAGAATGCGCCACGTACTCAATCTCATCCACTACATTGTGAGATTAGATGAATGTTATTTTCCGAATTCTTAGATCTTCATTTCGTTTTTAAGCGCTTACTGGCTTTACGTGTTTCCCTCTGCTCTCAATATCCCAGGTGAACTCGCAGACCTGAAATGTGCCCCGTTAGCTTCCCCGTGAAAAATGCTATCGAATGATATGCATTACTTCCCCCAGTTGAAACTTTGGTTTTTCACCGTTTTCAGCCTTCCCCTATTGCCGGGTTGGGCACAGAGTCAACCCTGCGTTGCGCAGTCCGCAACGGCAGGGGAGCGTGCATTAGAATCGTCCGGGATTGGCGCCGTCGCGCGCGGTTACTTGCGCGGCGCCGTAATGCGGCACTTTTTCGATGGGCGCGGCAACAATAGACTTTGTCGATTGGAGCGACAGATTTGCTGCGGTCCACATTAACCCTTTTGGCCCTTCATCAACTTTAGCTTTTATTTTCTTTTATTTCTAGGAGGCCCGCTTCATTGCTGACGCCTCGTGCGATCTCGAGGGATCACCACTAATCAATTTCAATGTGTTTAATCAAAATTTCAGGTACGCAAGGGCGGAGGAGACGGCGCTCGTGGAATAATATATTGTTTCAACTTCAGGTAATTGTATAGCATTGTTCTTTGCAGTGGTGTTGTTTTGACCGTTTGTGTATCGTTTCATCAGGACACCGTTGCGCGCGATCTGACGCTACAAAGTTGCAATTTTGCAATTTCGAAATGGTAATATCGCGCAAATTATCTTGGCAAGCGAGCACTGGTAGTACGTTTTGCGCCGCTGATCATGTCTATTGTTCAAAAGTTGGAAAGTGGGAGAAGATCTGCACTTCTTTATTCAAAAAGCGCACTTTTCATTAGATTTTTTATTGAGTTGATGCCGTATGAATGAAACTGTTTAGGCCGATATCTGTTGCTCAACGCGATCGCGAATCAATTGCGTTACCCGAATGCACATACTCACTTCAGCTGCGTGTTTCTGTTTTTGTTCTTGAACTCGGATCACGTCGCGATTCAGGTATGTTGTATGAGATTATGAGATTATGTATCAGTCTTGATGAAAGTCACGCATGCGAAGTGTAGGTTAAAGTGGGTATGTAGGGGTGAACTCGAGCGTTTTTGCCGTTTTGGCTAGTGTTTTTTTTTCGAACTGCAGAGGAAATTATGTGAGGGTATGGGAAGAATGACTCAATACAATGATATCACATTTATTCATGAAGTGGTTTCACCGTTTACTATTTCCTTCCCCGTTCGTATGAAAAAAAAGAACTGGAGGGTTCAAAAGATGTTTGGAGATGGTCATCAAGAAGTTTTGCGCGCTAGGCCTTCTTTTTGTTTGCATTTCTCACCATGGCCGAACTCCTGGAGAGAATGCAGACATACGTTAGAGTTGTTTTTTTTTGAACACTTCTGATTCGCACGGAACCCAGGCAGGGCTACCATACGAGCGCAGCATTACCCTTGAGACTACATCATGAAATATTTGCTTGTTCAGCAAATCACACGCATACTCTTCGAACGATTGGCATTGCGTCCACATCCGTGGGGTTTACTCATCGCGTTCATTGAATTCAAAAATCCCGTTTACAACTTCTGGAAGTACAAGTTCACCCGGTGCGCTCCTGAAATTGAGCGGTAAGTCCCGTCTTTATTTCGTACTTTCGTTGAAGCGATTGTCTCTACCAAGGCTGTCACTTCTTCAGATTATTCCAAAATGTAGCGAGCACGTGCGTTACGGCATGATCAGCGGATTCAGAAGCGAGCAAGGCGTAAAGGCCTAGAGTGTGATGTGCTGGAAAAGAGGGCCAGGCTGGCACTTGCTATTCCCCCCAACCTTTTTTCTCACTGTCCTTCCATGATCATTTGTTCGCTAGAAGCGCTATAACTTGTGGGGGCAAGTGATGTTGTGCGATTGTAAGCGAACAAAATGTACCTCATACCATTCAAGCACTCACCCGTTGATAGTCCCAAAATGTACATGTTGACGGTAGTCTTTAAGTATTTCACACCATTCAGCACCCAAATACGCATATTATGTGATGTTGGTGTAGGCAGTCAATAAATCGACGTGTATTTTGGCCTCAAATCATTCTACATTCGCTTTTGATTGGCTGTAATGTGACGTTTATCCGTTTATAGAAATATGAGTGTCGCAATGTTTGTGAGTGTATGGATAAAGTTTGATATGGTTTCGTCGTGTCGCGCTGTTTTTCATCATCTTCTTGTTTTTTGGTGTGTTCATAATATCTTCATGTAGCAGAATTATACTGAGCATGAGATCAGCGGTCAGCGTCATATACCAGCTTGGTTGGCACATAATTTACTCGCCCCACAAGCAATTTTGCAAAAAGTATGTCGTCGCAGTTCCACTGGCTAATCATTATACGGTAGGTGTTGAAACCAGTAAGCTTCTAAGTAACCATTTGCGATGCTTCCCTAGGATGAGCCATGAATTTAACAGAAACGGACTATCGCTACCAATTGGGATTCTCTTTCCGAACTCCCTTGAAATACAAAAAAACAGACCTCTTTAATGGAGAGTACAACCAACGCAGTGCATAACCGAACACCGTCATTGTTTCGAAAGGTGCGACCGCGCCTATTTTTCCCACACAACCATGGTTACTGCCCCTCGCAGAAAGAGTAAGTATTGAGAAGTATTGAATATAGTAGTATCGTCAGAACCTGCGCATGCAGATGAACATTTATTTATTACGGTGGAGTATAATTGTAAACAATATCGATCAGATTCCATTGATCCGTTTGGTTAACAACGTCTTGTGGAGGTCACCTGCTTTTTGTGCACGTTCAACTGATCTCATGTCAAACACATCTTCAGCGATTGCTCGATGTTTCGTGTCAGCATTTGAATGTTGACACACTTTCCTGAAAAGTTGATATGTACCGTAGTGTGGTTTGAGTCGTTTGAGTGTAACAAATGCTACCCGTAGTCATGAGGAAGTGTGCTGCACACATTTCCTGCAAATTGTCAAAGGAAATAAAGAAGGAAGCATTCGGCACTGAACAACTCATTTTCGGTATGCGCCTTACATTCAAGACTATTCAGATTCGTAGTGGCATTTCGAATGCGATGTGGCCTATACAATGACTTGCGGGGGCCAGCCGATGTTCAAGTCAGTGTTTTTCCTCCCAGACAAGTCTGGTACCAATTAACCGACCTCGAAGAGAGTGGCTTGGCTCGACTGGACGGCAATTAAGGCAGGATTTGATCCCTGCTAGGTTTCCATGCTAGGTTAACTTTACACCGTGGTCCTCGTTCTCCATTTCTAGTATCTAACATTCGTGTGCTAATTTATTTTTTCGATCTTGTGGTAAGGCTCCCTATGGACTCTCGCAGGCAAAGGGTGTTTTCTTTGAGAGGTGGTATACTTGTCTGCGTCTATTCATTCCTTTTGCATCTCTAGTGAAATGGCACTATACAATGCTTGATAATATATTCCTTGAGGGTAGACGTAGAAGTATGGCAACTTTCTCGTAGCTACCCCATCCAGGTACTACCAGCTGTATCTCCCTCTGAGGACAGATGTTCAAATGTTTCACAATAATGAAAATGCGATCAAATCAGCAACATCATAAATGGTTCATAATCAGATAAACATATATGTACAAAAATCGATTAAGCATCATTGATAAGCTATCACATTAATCATGGATATCTTGGACACAACTGAATAAGAAGTACATGAAGGAAAAAATCTTGCTAACAAAGCTAAAAAGCTACGAATGGGCGACTGAAGCCTTCTACTGTACCACATATCATTTGCCCGTAAATCATGGGTGTATGTGTATCTTCACGATGACCTATCGAAACTCTAACAGACGGGTACAATTTGCTTAGCTCTCAAGGAGACCTTTAGAAACAAGAGGACTGAGATGGAAAGCTGGCAGATTTTTGAGTGAAATACAACTATCACTGCACGTGAACACTGACGCCACTATTTGCGCTCCCAATTATGCTGCGTTGTACTCTACGGAGATGTGAACCGTAAAAGGAAACCAATTTAGAAAACTCCAGTTTTGCTGGCAGAAGGAAGTGTAAACAAGAAAATACTTTCGTGTATTCTCAAACGAGTGCCCTAGCCCTAAAAATTCTCATACCTGTGTATGGGTAGAGTTTGGTACGATGGCGTTGAGATGATCTCCAAATTTGACAACTACACCGGTGGACGCATTGTATGCGTAAAGGATCAAAGACGGTTGGCGAGTGATTCGAGCACCCTGGAAATTACAGGAGATCATTTATCTCAGTTGACGAACCTTCGAGGAATTTGGATAGAACTGTCACGTGCCTGGAATCCAATGTCCTTCAAGCAAGCGTAAGTAGTTCGTCGAAAAGGGCGATAAGGATATTTTGTGGAATTGGCAGAACGACCTAGATGAAGGGGTTGTAATGAGCGTAAGCCGACGGCATGGCGAAAAAGGGAACGCGGACCGTATGCGACAGATTGCCATTGAGGTCTTTGATAACATTTTTCATGCACTCCTTGACAACCTCGCGATCCATTATATATCGTTCGACACTGGGATCCACGGCTTCAGCTGGACGGAAGAATTCACCGTGGTGACGAATCTGAGGGATCATTCAAAGCTTTACTCTCCTGCACAACTCATGGCAGAGGAGGACCATGTCCGACTCTGTCAAAGAAGGCCTTTGAAGACGCATACCGCGATTGGATGGGTAGGGACCGTTGCGCTCAGAAAGGAACAAATTTGAAGTAACTGGCCCATTAGTGATGAAGGAGCGTTGAAAAAAAAACCCGCTAAGATTCCTCCAAGCGATTGTATAGGCCTAAAAAACACAAAATAGTCAAGAGTCAGCAGTGCACTTACCCTCAGCTTCCGGCTGCCATCTCCCTCATGTTGTTGTGCTGCATTTCGCTGCCACCTGCAATCGCAGTAGTGAGCAAAAGTTTATGGACATTACAGAGAACGAAATCAGCTACCTCATCGAAATCTTTCTCCTTTCTTCTCTTGCTATCCCTACAGGCACTCTCTCCGTGACGTAAGCAATGTAGACAATATGTTCAAAGAAGAGGGAGGTGTAAGAGGGGGAGGGTGGGAGGGAAAGGTGGGAAGGAAGAAGCATCGCGTCAAAGAGAGTTGTTTTGTTCTTGTCTTCCCTGAATCTGAGCGCTGAACGGCAGCCGCTAAGCGCTCAGATTCAGGCAAGACAATAAAAACCGATTTGGCCAACCGCAGTGCTCGGAGTTATTTGGCTATTCGAATCAATATTGGTATCGTGGTTTTCAGGACTTCGTGGAACAAATGGAACGTCAGGGAGCTGCGCATCATTAACGTCGCGTAGGCATTCAACAGGTTTGCAATAATAAGTATGGCTTACTCTCACATGAGTGACCTGCTTGTCGATCTGCGAGGAGACGTCACCACCTCATTAAGAGCTCTCACCAATAAGGAAGTGGTTGGTTTCATGTGCACTGGGAACTTACGAATCTAAACCTTGTCTCATCCAGAGGAATTTCTTGAGGGAAACGTCTCAGGAAACATGATATTATCCGCCGCCGTCGGATGGGACAGCTATGCTTTATTGCAAGAGTATCCCCACAGTTTTGAGAACTTTCCCTTGTTGGCACACTGTAATTGTCCCAAAGGCAGTTATCGGGAGTTCGCCACTTCGAGGGCAGCCCCAGATGTGTTGGAAGGTGGAGCGGTTCCGTTTTTCATCAGGAGGATGGCATGGAGATCTCAACGTATTTCCTTTTTTAGTTCACGGTGGATCGCGTGGTCTTTCTCTAGTCAGGTTAACCCGCCAAGGCCTCATCGGCGTGTTAACCTCACGGGAGAACATTATCGTGGTTTTTCGAAGCGAGTCAGAGAGGTACCCATCCCGTTGTGAGATACCCCATTCTCGGTAAGTCTATAAACATGGTAACTTCATGTTTGCTGTGACTAGAAAGATTTCTCAAGGAGGGCCGCTTTGTTATACCTTCGCAACATCTGAGAACCACGTCGCTGGGCCAGGTCGTATACCGCTGCATCGGGTGTAAGAAGGAGGGACGAACAACTAGTGTAGCGGTACTGAGTTGGAACAAGATCAGATCTCCGAGGGCTTCACTACTGATATGATAGCTTGGGTTGCGACCCCACACACACGCACGTCAAGCCACGGCAGCTGTGGCAGAAGTTAGCCGAAAACATCCTATTGTCGGAATGCGGGTGAGTAGCTCTCAATTAAGCCAACTTCATAACTTTAATAGCTCTCGATGAAGCCAACTTCATAACTTTAACTTTTCGTACTTAGATCGAAACGAGAAGGAGGAAATGCCACCCCTTCTGTCGGGGCGGGTATGAGTCGCGGAGGGGGATGATAGGCGCGTCTCGGTGGAAATGATGCCGAAAGAAACGGAACGGGTTTATGACGTGATCTATGAAAAACTGAGAGATGCCATCACAGAAGCTGGAGGATCGGAGCAACTGAGGGTTGCGGGTAATAAGGACGCCATTACTGCAGGTGCTCCCCAAGCGCATCGGTGCGGGGTAGCGCTCTCTATCGGGTCGGGAATAGGTGTCTTCCCCCCCCCTCCCCCGTGCTATATTCGCACCCTCGAACTCCTTCTTGAACGATGGCGGCAATAATCCTAAAGAGATAATTATAAAGTGGACACGGAACTCTGATGGAAGGCTAATCGTACCTTTCAGATAGTCTTTTCTGTGACAAATCGTGACATCCTTCGGCAATATAATGTGATATCCGACGTATGAAGGAATGCCCTGTTTCTTATTACATATTCCTTGAACTGGCGCATGGCCCTCCTTATCCGTCGGCGGCGAATGATGTCCTTCTTCTTGAGACGTTTGGAGTCAGGGCTTTCCTAGAAATAAGACAAGTTTAGACTCCAAACCTGTAGAATACCCATTACCAACCACTTCATTATTGATGAGAGCTCCTAAAGAGGTGGTGACGTCTCCTCGCAGAGCGTCAAGTAGGTCACTCATGCGAGGGTACTTGCTACCATTCATCAATCCGGCCAGTAGGCTGAAATAGAACGGTTGTGCTCTTGAGGGGAGTAAGCTATACTCGTGCATTGCGAACCTGTTGAATGCCTCCGCGACGTTGGTGGTGCGCAGCTCCTTGACGTTCCATTTGTTCCACAAATTCCTAAAAAAACCACGATACCAATATTGTTTCAAATAGCCAAGGAACTCCGAGCACTGAGCGTAGGCCGGGTGTCCCCTGGGAACTGGTGGGCGATGTAACGCAGGGACCCTACGGTGTAGAGGTCTCGGCAAAAATACCAACCCCTTGATGGTGTGCCACCATTTTTGGACGGCTCTACACCGTAGGCGTCCCTTTACCTGTTGGCGCAACCCAAGCGCATCTCTTTTCCTATTCCAGGCCTGTGCCAGATGGAAAGCGCAACCCTGCACCGATGCGCTTGGGAAGCACCTCTTAGCCGCAGTAATGGCGGCCTTCTCATAGTCCAGCAGAATTCTCAGTCGCTCCGATCCTCCAGCTTCTCTAATGGCATCCTTCAGTTTTCCATAGATCACGTCGTAAACCCGCTCCGTTTTCCTGAATTGAAGAAATGAGTCTGCGAAACCGTTGAGTATCTATATAGTTTTAAAAACATTTCACACCTTGTACATATGGCATAAAGTAATCGGAAATCCACGGAGTTTGGCATCACTCCGTGGATTATGTAGAGCTGGCCCGTCTGATTTGTGGCGCTCGGTTGGAGATCGTGGACGCCATCTCCAACCAGAGCGCACAAACCGAGCTGGCACGCCTTCTGAAACAGACAGGATGAGTTCACCTAACACACGTCAGACCAAAAGACCTCACAGCCGGTTCCAAAGAAAGTTGCCGCTTCAAACATACTACACATGTTGGGCATTACCTCCACAATCCTGGGCGAATAGTAGATGTGAAGGTCCTGGGTGCGGTATTGTAGAAAAGGCGTGCCATCGGGTAACTCGGCGTATTCCCTCGGCACCACTTCCATCGAGACGCGCCTATCGTGCAACTTGGCGATTGCCCTGGAAGTGATGACACTGATTACATCTGAAACTACAATCGCACTGCTGCATAGCTCTATTGATGCAAGCCAAGTAGTGAACCTAGACATCGTACTCCTCCGCGACTCATACCCGTCTCGACAGAAGTGGTGCAGCATTTCCTCCCTCTCGTTTCGATCTAAGTACGAAGAGTTGAAGTCATGAAGTTGGGTTCATTGAGAGCAACTCACCCGCATCCTGACAATAATGGATTTTTTCGGCTAACTTCTGCCACAGCTGCCGTGGCTTGACGTGCGCGAGCCTGGGGTCGGCCGGTACTTCCTGCCTTTCCTGAATTTCGCTCATGCCCGCTGAATGGTCGCTTGGCTCTGGCAAAACATCACTTCACTTGATACACTATTCGCTGGACTTTGTCCTGAGCGTTCCGTAAGGGCTGGCAGACGTGCGGCAACGAAGCGGGATCCCCGATGAGCTCACATCCATTCGCAACCTAAGCTATCATATCAGTAGTGAAGCCCTCGGAGATCTGATCTTGTTCCAACTCAGTACCGCTACACTAGTTGTTCGTCCCTCCTTCTTACACCCGATGCAGCGGTATACGACCTGGCCCTGCGACGTGGTTCTCAGATGTTCGAAGGTGTAACAAAGCGGCCCTCCTTAAGAAAACTTTTTAGTCATAGCGAACATGAAGTCAGAATGTTTGTAGACTTACCGGGGATGGGGTATCTCACAACGGGATGAGTACCCCTCTTGCTCGCTTCGGGAAAACCACGATAATGTTCTCCCGTGAGGTTAACCCGCCGATGAGGCCTTGGCGGGTTAACCCCACGGGGGAACGGGCCGCGCCCTCCACCTTCCAACTCATCCGGGGATCCCCTCGAAGTTGATGGTTGTGCTGCAGCTACCGAAACTGGAAGAGGAGTACTAAGTAGTCGAACATGAAGGAAGGAATTGCCTAATTATCCTACTGGGCACAACATTTCCAGTGAGTGCGCCTCCTGGCGAACTCCCAACAATTGCCTCTGGAAAATTACAGCGTGCCAACCACTCATATCAAGAAGAACGGAGCTAACTACCTCGCGGTCCTTGCGAAAGTGATTCGATGGCATCCGAGCCCTGAAGAGGGCTGTTTTCCGTAGCAAACGAGCGCTCAACACTCATTGTCACTGGAAAATTATTCTATTCTTTGTCAAATAGGTTATACGGCCTTACTTTTCTCGCATTTGACCAAGGCTGCCTCCAACGGTGGTGTCTGGCAATGCTAATTAGGTGCGAAAACATTCAACATTATGCTGCACATAAGTCCCCATCGGCCCACGTAGCCCACGTAAGACTTCGAAAATTGGGAGGGCAGCTTTAGCAAGAGGATTGAAACTTCGCTCGAGAACTCCGACGCCGAGTTGCTGCCCCGACTGCAAAACAATTCTAACTAAGTACAGGAAAGAGCGCTAGCAAAAGAATGGCTCCAAGAATGAGAAATGGTTAAAAATGGTTTAAAAAATAGTTAAAAAATCGTGCGGGAATTGAAACCTCAAATCAAGCGAACGCGAAGTCTCATAAATTTCATTTCTAGCAATATTTCAGAAGACACTTGCAGTAGTCAATGTGTCAACATACAACACAGTAAACAAACGTTGCTACGATTTGTAAACCAGATGTTGTTCTTCGGAGAAGCAGTAATCGACGAACAATAACGACAGCTCTGCTGTCAGCTAGCTTTTGCGCCCTTGGGACCGTATGGAGCCAACATCACAGAGTCTTTGACTCGTCAAAACATTGCCACTAACAACACTTGCGCTCACGGAAAGTGAAAGCAACGTGCCTTCTGGGATTGAGATCTACAAATAGCGACAACTGAAACATTTCCAGACTATTTTCACCGCTGAACTTCAAAAAGGTGACACTTGGAACGCAAAAGCTTCAGCATTACTGCGACGCACAACAGACTACTAGCATGGCACATCGAAGGGTAATTCGCTAAGTATGTTTGTGGTGTCGGTCTGAGTGTGTGTCTGTCACGAAATTCATAGCGCGTGTTCCAGCAGTCACCCACCGTGTTCCGTTGATTTCGGGATATCATATAGGGGGTTACACGAGGCGTCGTTTTGCAGATATGATATAGGGGGTGGGACGGGAACATATTTGATGGGGACCAGAAAGTGATAACAGCTGATAGGGGATAAGAGCGTTGGAAGGCAATGTCACTGAAGTTCTTATCCAGATGTTGGATAAGAAACATATCACTTCTTCGCTATGTCTTTGTGATCCATTCGAGCGCTAATCTGCCCTAGCTTCTTACTTTCCAATAAACTTCCCCAATATTTAAACCATGGTAGATGTTTACGCTGAGGCTGATAATAAGCAACCTAAGTCAGTGTATTAGTCATCCAAAGGTCGCTTCGGCTGCTAGATTGTTAGTCCCACAAAAATGGTGGATGTTCATTGGTATTGAAGAACCCTGAGAAACCCCTTCTTCATCACCCGATTCCGAGACGCGAGGTGGATTCAGAGGAGACATGGCAGCGTGGTTCTGGAACGAGGAGGTCCAGCGAGTCGTGAAGCAGAAGAAGGAAGCATACAAGCGCTGGCAGAAGACCCGGAGCCCCGAGGACCTCGCTACCTACAAGAGTTGCAAGAGGCTCGCTAAGGCTGCCGTCGCCAAGGCGAAGAACACGGAGATGGACGCCTTGTACGAGAAGTTGGAAAGCAGAAACGCAGAGAAGTTCGTCTTCAGACTGGCCAAAGCCCGGCATCGGGCTACTCAAGACATCAGGGTGGTGAAGAGCGTGAAGAGCAGCAACGGCGCCATCCTGAGGAAGCCAGCCGAAGTCCGGAGGAGGTGGGAAGAGTACTTCAGAGGTCTTCTGAACGAGGAGTTCCCCACAAGAACAACTCACGGGCAGAGGCCACAGCTGGTCCCATCGCACTCTGGACAGAGGATGAGGTTCGGTGTGCACTTGGGAAGATGAAGGTTGGAAAGGCGGTTGGTCCGGATGGAGTACCCATAGAGGCTTGGAAGGCCCTTGGAGAGCACGGAGTTAGGTGGCCCTAAACACAGTGACTGCTGAAGGAAGGATGCCGATGCCTGGAGAACAAGTACTATCGTCCCCATCTTCAAGCAGAAGGGTGACGCGATGGACTGCTCCAACTACCGCGGGATCAAGTTGACTGCGCATACCATGAAGTTGTACGAGCGCCTGGTCGACTCGAAACTGCGGGAGCTGGTCCCGATCTCCCAGGAACAGTTCGGGTTCATGCCCGAAAGGTCTACAACGGATGCCATCTTCATCGCAGGCAAGTGATGGAGAAGTATCGAGAAAAGCGCCGACCCTGCTACCTAGCCTTCCTCGACCTGGAGAAGGCGTTCGACCGGCTACCGCGAGCAGTACTATGGAGATCGCTCAGGGAACGGAAACGTGCCAGAACACCTGATCTCTCTGGTGAAGGACATGTACGAAGGAGCCAAGGCAGCCATACGCACCCCACACGGCCTAACGAAGGAGGTGGACATCACGGTTGGGGTGCACCAAGGGTCAGCTCTGAGCCCGTTCCTCTTCCTCCTAACACTAGATGTCCTGGTGAAGGGGCTCATGGAGGGACCACTGAAGACCATCCTCTACGCTGACGACATCGCCGATAGCGGATAGCAGAGAGGAACTTCAAGCCAAGGTGCAGAAATGGCAGAAAGTCCTGGCAGAAGGTGGGCTCCGGCTGAATGTCAAGAAGACCAAGTTCCTGAGCTCCGAAGAGGGTGCAGAGCCGATCGTGGACGGCCATGGTGAGACCATCGAAAGAGTGGAGGACTTCCGCTACCTTGGGAGCGATCTGGCAGCCGACGGTAGTGTGGATCAGGCAGTGAAGGCTCGGGTCAACGCTGCATGGATGAAATGGAGGGAGTCCACTGGAATCCTCTGCGATCGAAGGTGCTCCAGAGTGCTCAGTGCTCCAGCTTCACCCCGCTGAGATGAGGATGCTGAGGTGGGCCTGCGGCTGGACGCGGCTGGACAGGGTCAGAAACGAGGATGTCAGAGCGGTCATGCAGACTGCCCCTGTCCAGCTGAAGGTACGGGAACAGCGTCTGCGATGGTATGGGCATGTGCTAAGGAGGCCACAGGACCATCCGATAAGAACAGCGATGGACTTCGAAGTGCAAGGCAAGCGACCGCGAGGAGCCCCAAGAAGAGGTGGAGAGACGTATCAAGAAGGACCTAAGTGAAGTCACGGCCACAGCAGAAGATGCCCTGGACAGAGCAAAGTGGCGACGACTGACAAAGACAGCGGACCCTGCGACTGCGCGGGACTAACGCTAGGGAGAAGGAGAAGAAGAGTCTGCTGCAAAGATATTTGAACTTTTAACAGCAGATTACCACCTACGATCTCAGATCTCAAGCTTCCAAACAACAGAACTTCACCCTTGTGGGTTGTTAATGGAACTCGAAGGGAGCTTATGTTATGAGAACTGACACACATTAGTACTAGGGTCAGTGATGGAGTCCGGTCAACAGCTGGATCGCGATGCCTTCAAATTAATAACGAAAAAGTACATGTGTGCCTTTTTCTAAGAACGCTCGACATCATCTTGGGTAAGGTTCACTAGTATAGGAAGCGACTTTTCGCGTTTTCGCAGAGCGAAACATTGCCCGCAGCGGGAACCGCGGGACCCGGTTCCCGCAGCGAAGAGAATTTGAGATTGAAAAATAGCCAATGCGATTCACTAATTATGAGATAAGCTAATAGATTCATCATTTTCATCGATTCATCGTAGAGTTGTTCTCGTATTTTTTCTGGAGAAATACTGAATCGCTGTTCCACGCCATCAATGAAATCGGCCTCAGAAAATTCCGAAAAATTGTCTTGTAATGTCAAATGAAAGACTGAAGATTTCTTTCTATAACGTCCCTCCCACAATTTTTTTCAAAAACCAAGTTGTGTTGTTCACATCTTTTTACACAGGTTATACAACTTTATCCAAAAAGAGGAAAAGTGACTGATTTCGAGGTCAAAAGCTTACACGCAAAAGTATAGCACAACGCTCATTCCTCAGATCAGAATCACAAATCACATCTCATCGAAGAATTAGTGGACAAAATAGGGCTGTAAACGTTATATCAGGGCGACCATATTATATGTTTGATCACAAGGAAGGGTCACAGGGTCAAAAGCTGTGAAAATACGGTGATGTACAGCTCCATAC
>MU869271.1:17668-30008 GCA_036418205.1 Ostertagia ostertagi
GGGATTAGGCGCGCTTGCCTGTTCTTTCTGTAAAAGTGGAGTTTTCACGAGTAGTAGGCTAGGTGAGTTGGAGCGCATGGGAGAAAAATTCGCCGTTCCAAGCGCGCGTATATACCCTCCCTAGAATGAAGCAGTGGGATTATAGGTAGAAGTGGGGTAAATTGGTTGAAATTTAGGGAATTTTGGTAAATTTTTACTGTTTCAGAGGGGTATATACCCCCCGCTCGACGGCATTTTTGGAGGAAAAAGTGGGCGGAGTTTGGTGGGTTGAGTGGTACCAGAATTAAATACTATAGAGAGGAATATGGTGGTCGAGGTGTCGAAAAGGGGGTCGTACCAAATCCACCTTGGGGGAGGGGGGTCGTAAAAATTTTTCGAAAAGTAACAACGATAGGACTTGACCCTGCTTCCTACCAGAGTCAACCCTGCGTTGCGCAGTTCGCAACGGCACGTTGAGAGATCCTCAACGCACGCTGTATGGGCGGAGACGCAGACGGCTCGAGCATGCGAGTGTGAATGTTCGCGCGAGAGAACGTGTCTAATCGGGCGAAACTGCGCAACGTGGCCGTTGAGAACTGCGCAACGCAGGGTTGACTCTGTGCCTACCCTTCACATTGAGTGGAACAAGCCTCATAATTATAAAGGCAAGATTCGGGATTGAAATACGGTGTCTAAAAGCGTTTCAGTCATGATACTAGAGGTGGGAGGTGGTCTATAAAAGAGAAGGAAAGCAAACGAAATCACAGATTACGCCCCGTACAGAAACCTCCCCTATTTCAGCAACATTCCACCTTGGGATAGAGAAAAGGCGCGTTGGACGAGTTTCGCGAGCCTGACTCTAGTTGCTCCAGTGCCATTGACACAGGATCGCGTGGGACCGCTGCCTCAAATGCGCCCGCGCTTTTCAAGCAGCGCCACGTGGCAACGGACAGCGGAGGGTGGGGCTTGCGGACAAAGGTGTGAGTTGCAGGTCGGACGAGCTGCTTGTGCCTTTGTCGCGCACTTTCAAGCGGCAAAAGGGGTGCGACAACAACACTTGTCCGCCTGCCTACTACCCCCGGGATGGAAGAGGCGAGCGCGCCTAATCGTGGAGCGTGCCTTTAAATCCTGAACCTCTGCCGTTCAAAGAAACAGTCGGCCCTCGCTCAATCTATACCTTCGAGGTGCCACTTGTACAAGCCCGATTCACCACCTGAGAGTTTCCTATGAGCATTAATCACCTTATTACGGTTGGCTTGTTTTTGAACTGATCTGCAGTGCACGAAGATATGTGTGCCAAGAAAATGCGTACCTGGTTCTCATGGCCGGTGTGAGCAGCACTATAAGATTAAGAATATTGCCGTCGATTTCGAACACAGTCAATAGTGGCACGATTTTGCCGACAAACAATCGCTCAATATCGTGCACGGCTACTTGCATCTGACTCTCAGCCAGACAAACTGATGACACTTCGGACGTAACGTAATTCCGTACACGATTGGCATGAGTAGACGCAAAAATTGAGCGTAGCATAATCCCTAGAATTATAAACAAAGTGCTGACGATGAGATAGGCGTCAGACTTATTGTTAGCGACAAATTACGGAGGGAAGGGAGGTGCTGGCGGTTGACGGGAGACCAATTCACTATCAATAGAAAGCACTTTCTCGCTCTCTCCAAACCTACTGTTACTTTACCCTGAAACTCTTTTCCTCACTTTTTTTAAGTATTGAATACAACATATTCAACAAGCTATTATAATGTGTACGGGTTTCTGCTCCTCCCAAACCTCTTTCCCTTGGTCAGAAAAATCTTGAAGTAAGTCGGGATATCAACTGAGCATTTGGTGCCGAACCCACAAAAAAAAATCCGCTCTGCAGCTATATTTCAGAACGCGCCTTTCTTACGATGATAAAAGCTTCAAAGCAGATTAGGGTGAATCTCAGAGGACTGACAAAGACTAACTGAGGGTTTTGATGGAACCAACTCTGCATGGAGATTTTGAGCAAGTCCTCCTTCATTACGCGCAGTCAAGATGGGGTTCTTCGGACACTTACAGGTGTCCGAAGAACGTCCGAAGAAATCGATAAGTACGTGCTGCCGCATTTCCTCACAGTTGCGCCGCCCCATTTCGCACTTCCAGCGGTACACAATTTACACTAGCTGAGTTGCAAAGCGCTGCTGCGAACATCCTGCACACTAGGTCTCTAGCCTATCAACTGCCACTTTTCCAGCCATCTGGATGATCTTTTCAAGAGATCGAGCGTTGAATCTCGACGTGATGGTGAAACGACCTCCGTTAAGTTCGTCGCCCACAGAACTCCATCATTTTCGTCATCCTGGTCTAATGAACCCTCTTCTTTCGCACTAAGTTATAAGGATTGTAACAGTTGTTTTCCTATCAAAAATGTCTTGTTTTAATCGAGAGATGAGCTTAAACTTTGAAAGTCAAAATCGGCTGAACTTTCTGAGGAAGCCAATAAAATTATGAGTCGATAAGACCATCAGTATTCAACGTAGACCACTCACTTCGATTTCAGTTTGATCTTACCGACATACGGAGCAACTTTCCTGATTCTTTTGTAAAAGAAACACAATACCCGGAATACTACCCAGCCTATATCGGTGAGTTTTTTTTTCGTTTGTCATAGCACAAGAAAGAGAAAAACGCTAATTGCTCTAACGGGAGAGGGAATTTAGTCAGGATTGACCTTTCACACCTCCTCGCCGTGGTTATCTCGCACCACCCTGTAACCTGCCTCTGGGTGGACCTCGCTTAATTAGCTGAGCTGAGTGCTGACCCAACGATGGTGGGTCGATGTGGTCATTCGCAAGAAGATGTAGCAATCCTACTGCAGTATGAGACACTGACTTCAACTGTCTTCCAAATCGAAAGCTAAACGACTTTTTGTAGTAAGTTACACGATTGCTAAACCATTGTTTAGAGAGGGTGTTTAAAGAGATATTAACTGAGCTATTCGGATAAACGCTGTAATCAACTGAGGTAGTGTGCGTCGGTGGTTTAACAAGTGAACTCCCTTCCAAAAAAAAAACAAGAGCGTCGGGTGCAGACCGTACACCACAAGCATGGCCTCTGTTTAGTAGTGGTTCATAGTGATAGCTGATTTTTGGTAAATGATAGTTGTAATTAGTGACAACTGATAGAATACAACTGCAACAGGCTAATCATTTCATTGGCAGAAAACATTAATTTTGTGGAAGGCCGTCGTCACTTGTGGTGTATGGTCTGCACCCGACGCAGATCTTCTCGCGTCACGTCGACGTCAGTTTCTTGCGGCCCACGGTGATGTCAGTTGAGAAGAGACTTGAAGCCTGTATCGCTGCCGAAGGAGGCCATTTCGAGCACCTTCTTCAGCAATGCATTGTTATGTTTTGTATAAAATAAACTTCTGAATATTTAATAGCTCTTTTTATAAATATGGTCAATAGACCATTCACCAATATTTAGTAGTCACCCCGTAGACACCGTTCGAGCACACTATCGGTAATCAATATGTTGCTGCAGTGACAGCCGGCGATCAGTGGAGGGAGAAAGGGAGGATCAGGAAGGGAGGAGGAACGAAAGCCTTTTCAAAGAAGTGAAGTTCCAGCGGTTGCCGGAGGGCCAATCTGGTAAATAAATAATGGAGAGCTCTTCCTCCGGTTCAACCCTGATAAAAAGAGTTCCTGTTGAGGGTAACGGAAGTGTTCTGTATAGCTCCTGTTCGACTCGCCGTTTGGTTTTTGTGAGAGTGTCTTTTGAAGGGGAAAAAATCGTTTCTAGCAATAAATTGTTGATAGACTGTATCTATATGCATATTAGTGGTCAGAAACATGAATAATATTGGGAAATAGCTCATTGCGCACCTCTGTTTCGTATACTGTAATGTGTAGTATATTTAGGAAATGACCAAGACCGATTTGCTTATCGGAATCAGACGGAGTGGAAGGCGACTAGTGGTCCAAAGTCTGATTAAGTTCGTTCTTTCTGGCGTCTTATGTGACTGGTGTTTCCAAAAAATATCATTTTAGCTCCGGTTGTCTATCGAAAGGCGCTACAAGGTCGCAGTATTATCCAGAGTTGCAGGGAGTTACATGCAGATTTAATCCTAACATACGACACTTTCAGTTTTTGACTCAAGAATTCCCACCAGGTCATTTTCAACGAACTTATTACGTCTGTCAGGCAGTTTACCGTTTTGTCTATTGTAAATAATTTCAAACCAGCCTGAATATTCAAGGCATGCACAATCTATTACTGGGGGTCGATGTTCGGATAGCTTGTCTTTCCATAAGGATGAGAATCTGGAATTGCAGTAGTTGTCGAGATTCTCCTTGAAGTGGCTCCGGCTCGAACTTCGTTCAGGAGCACTCATGGGATCAATCGCTGCGTCTGGCTGATTTCAATAACTAGCCCTACTCTCCCATGAGGTTCTGATCCCGTAACAATTGCAGCTGGTATGAGCGAAAAAACTCCAGCGCTTTGAAGACGTTGTGAATACATTGCGTTCCTTGCGGGAGCACGCAGGACTCTGTTCTGACAGCGCAAGTGAACAGCACTCGCAGTGATATCCTTCAAACCGCCACGACTTTGATTCAGGAAATGTGGAATGTGGAATGTGTGTATCAGCAACAATGTGTGTTGACTTTTTGCTTGCGACGGTGGTGACGCAAGGATGTTCATTTCAGACTCCTCATACCCTCATTAACTCAATCCTTGATTGATTTGCAGTAGCTCTAATAGTCTTGGGATGATAGACATTCTTGGCAGTGTCGTCTACTGACGCCAATCTACGTCACTGTCCACACTAGTCCCACCACCATACACGTAGTCAGTACCATCGCTAACCGCTGAGTGCGAATTTTAACCGAGTTTGGTGAAAACAGGTGAGTTGTACCAAAATGGTGCAACGATGGCCGCACCGCACCCCAAATAAGTTTCTTTTCGTTATCGGTACTAACAGATTCCTACCATTTTAAGAGGTGTCGCTAGGAAGGGTGTCAGCTAATACCTCCCCTTGCGCTTTCACAGGATGCACTTTCTTTGCAAGTCGCACTGCCTTGTTCTGTTCAGGGCATCTGCTAATGTCGTGAGGTCCTTCTTGATGACGTCTCTACAGTTCTCCGGAGCTCCTTAAGGTTCCCTTGTGTCTCAGGCTTCTTAGGTTATCGCGTCTCCTTGACACCTGCCCAAAACATCGGAGGCGCTGCCTCAACTGGACAGGTGCGGTTCTTATGACCACCCTTGGATTGCCGTGCTGACCCTGTCCAGTCGCGTCCAGCCGCAGGCCCATCTCAGCATCCTCATTTCAGCGGAGTGAGCTGCCTTTCGTGATTCTTGTTCAGGGGCCAGCACTCGCTGCCGTAGAGCATCGCAGGCCTTACCACTGTCCACCTTCCCTTTGAGCGTTCTGGCACCCCTCGATCGCAGAGGATTCCAGTAGACTTCCTGCCTCTCATCCACGCCGCGTTTAACTGTCCATTTGACTTCGAACTTACAGTCACTACCGTTGGCTACTAGGTCGCTCAGAGGTACTGATGTCCTTCACCTTTCGATGAAACCCCGTTCCCATCCACGATCGGCTCTGTACCCTCTTCGGAGCTCAGGAACTTGGTCTTCTTGACATTCAGCCGGAGCCCACCTTCTGCCAGGACTTTCTGCCATTTCTGCACCTTGGCCTGTAGTTCTTCTCTGCTATCCGCTATCAAGGTCGTCAGCGTAGAGGATGTCTTCAGTGGTCCCTCCATGAGCCCCTTCACCATGACATCTAGTGTTAGGAGGAAGAGGAAAGGGGTCAGAGCTGATTCTTAGTGCACCCTGACCGTGACGACCACCTCCTTTTTTCAGGAGAGGAAAGTATTGCTGATCTGGGAAGTTCCATCCTCTGAATGCTCTTCATAGTACTGCTCACGATAGGTCTAATCCCTCCAGATCGAGGAGGATAGGTTGCAAGGTCGTTTTTTCTAGCAGACTTCTTCACGTGGCGTTCTATTTTAGTCATGATCCTGAACTGTTCCGAGAAGTTTGCAATCAGCACCCTTGAATTGTTGTCAGCCACCGCTCGTAAAACGTCATGGTATGCGCAGTCAACCTAATCCCGCTTGAGTTCGAGCATTCTATTGCGTCACCTTTGTTTTCAAAGACAGGAACGATGGAACTTGCTCTCCGAGCATGACATACGACATCCTTCCTTCCGCAATAGCGGTGATAAGCAGTGGGTTAGCGTTTCTCGTTTCTGAGAGCGCTAGTGTACATCTTTTTTGCGATTGACGCCTTACTTCCCCAATCTACAACCAAAAAGCTCTTACAACTTTCTAAAAACCAGCTTCCCTTATTTCCCGTTCGAGGTGATCCTTCCGATAGGTGCTGTTTCCACCATCACCCTGGTTCTCACCCCTGCCTTTTTGAAGGTATCACATGTTTATATCTCATTCACTTCGTACGGTCCAGGAGTAAAACTATATTTGAAGGCCATTGGTGTCAGATTAGGATCAGCTACTCCTCATTGAAGCTAACTCCCACGAGTAAACCGCCTGTGCCTATACACTAACCAGGAAGTGATTGTAGGTCGAAGTGGCCGCTTCAAATGAGATACATACCTCCTGATGTGTCTCCAATGCTGATTCCAAATCTGTTTTCCTAATTTGGTGAACGATTGTGTTAATTTACTGAGTTTTTTTTTCACCGCAAGTGGTGTGATGCCTGCCGGTGCCTAAAGGTAAAAGAGGTGGATTTGCAGGACTGACGTGAGAATATCGAAATCGCTTACTTGGTTTTCTTTGCTTTTCTCATAGCATGTTACTAGGGGGTAGATTGTCGTTTTTCGGTGACTTTTCCCTTGATATTCCGACTCTGACTGCGGCACTCTAGTGTACGCAACGCACAAACGAAGCTCGGAAGGGTGATGCCTCGCTCCTGAATCAAAATAGCGCGGCGACAAGGCCCTGGCCTACTATTTTACAGCGATGCTTCACTGCATCAGCTATGCCCGCCCACCTCCGGATGTGGTGCGTGGCTGGCATAACGTGTGAATCAGCTAGGTTGATTGCCGTATCAACCGATGGAACGGCTGGCATATCCGGAAAACTCGTTTGGACGGTTCCCCAAGCCAGCCTCCTTCACTGCTAGTGGGAGCGGGGGTTTCGTTTTCACCTTGAAACGGTTTCTTTCGGTTTTTCTCTGCACTGTTGTCGTTCCATTTCGCATCTCCATATACAGTTTCAGTCGCCATTAATACCTCATATTGAGCCCGACCTTTGCCTCAAAGGAAGCGATTACGATAAGGAATTTTCGCATCGGGGGAGAACCTGCGCCACACGGAGCAATTACTTGGCTGCCAAGGAAGCGATGTGTGGTCCTCCCACGGCGAAAGGTGCTGTGGTTGCTGAGCAGGACCCGCGTGACGCTCCGCCCCCAGTGACGTGACGCCCACTAGTTTTGTTGATGATCTGGATGGACTGTTTGCTGTTGGCTTTTCATTTTGGATGATCATTTCCCTTCTAGCGGCTGTATCTTCCAACTTGCCCACGTATGCCTTATCAATCAAAACACTATGCTTGTTGGCATGATGGCGGCTATCGGGGTTAACACGTCCGAACAACGTCGTTCTTTACCGTCGCTCATCCATGGTCGAAAATGAAAGGGCAATCAAAGGGGTACTATTTTGCTTATTTTTGACGGATTTCTTTGCTTTTTTCGCCATTGGCGTACTATTGAGACCCCCACGTCCCCTCTAAACCCCTTTGAGATCTATCGTAATCGCTGCCTTTAAGGAACATTAACTTGAAGAAGTTTAAAAGTGGCACGATTATCAAAGGAATCCTTTGCGGAAAATTCTTGCATTCTTTTTCAACATGAATGTATCAGTTGTGATCACTAGATGCAATACACAAAGTTTTACGCATGAAGATTCGGTTTCCGAAGAGAAACAAACTCACGAAAATCATTCTATGGACAATCGAAGGTAATTCGGGCGGAGCCAAAGGCGGCATGGAATAAGTCCGCACTGGGGCGGCTACGTATCAGGCGACGCAATGAAAGAATCGGGTTAAAGCGCGATTTCGGAGAGTAGAGACAAATCGATCGATAGAATAGGATGGAGTAGAAGTGTAAGATGTGAATGCAATAAAGCAGAAGGCCAGAAAGAGTTTCTAGTGAAGGCACTCCAAGAACCAAGTGGAAGCATCCCGTCGCCAGCATTTGTGACAGATGTCCGGCGGTACTTTGAACGCGTAGCAGCCCTTTCGGTTTTTCGAATTTTTACCAAAACAAATGCAATTTTTCTGTTCTTTTCATTCTTATCGTGGATGATGGGTCTCAAGCCAGTGAATTATGGCTGAAATAGAATCATGATTTTTCCGTGAAAGGTTCTTTAACCCTTTGACGACCGTATGGCCCGCCGGCGGGCCACACCAAGTCGGTCGTGTGGGACCGTATGGCCCGCCGGCGGGCCATGGCAACCGATTTCTTGTATTTCCTCCGTTTTGACATTTTTGAAATTCTCAATGACTAAATATGTACACATTGCCCTAACAACGCTATGTACACAGTGGTCCACTGATTGCTTTCTTCTAAGGAGAAACCCTAAGACAATAGTAACAAACACACTTCTATTGCTAATATCAGCAAAAATAGCATCATTACCAAGAATAAGAACGCAACGCACGCAGTAGTTTTTGAAAAATCGGAGCAGTAGTCCTTGTGCCACTACCACACTACTAATATTCCTTGCATGATTGAGTCGATAGGACCTCGTTGCGGGCTTCGTTGCGGGCTGCACGACAACTGTTTGGTCTTGTGAAAAATATTGTCAAGTAGGTTTAATACAAATAAAGGTGTAAGTAAAAGTTGGAGGTCTACCAGGTGCAGCAGGCGGCTGCCTTCAAAAACCCTAACCATACCCAAGGTTCCCATCGAAGTAAATTGGAATTCAGCGTGTGGGTGACCGTCTAGTGAATATAGTTTGCTTATTATCGACACCATCCTAGCTAAAAGAAGAAGGTGGAAGAAGCATTTGTATCTGTTTTCTTGCAGTTGTACCTGTTTTCTTGCACAAAACTTGCATTTGAAAAATCGACTAGATTTTATCTAGTCGATTTTTTGAATGCAAGTTTTGTGCAAGAAAACAGTTGTTTTTAGTGACTGCTATTCAACAGTACCATCAAAACACTTATGAATTCTGAGGTCTTTTTCATTAGTCTTCTTCATTACTTCGCTGATAGTCTGTCTGCGTTAGAATGTATGGTTGATTAGTAAGATGATTTACTGTAGAAAGTTTGCAGTTTAGTCAATGTTGCTATAATTAAGCAAAAATGCGGTCTCCTGGGACCGTATGGCCCGCCGGCGGGCCACATGCGTGTCTGGCGTGCGGTCCCACACGCTAGACACGTTTAGAGCGCGCGGTCGTCAAAGGGTTAAGGAAATCCTAGAAAAGGGAGAGAGTGATGGATTTTCTAATTCTAATTTTTAGGGTTCACTTATGTAGGAGCGGTCAAAATGTTTGGGCGAATAATTGTTTATGGCCACACCGAGGATCGAATCATGTACGTTCTACGATTAATAAAAGTTTTATGTCACAATCACGATCCTCACTTGTTTACTGAACAGAGTTCGCGATGGCAAGTTATTTGCGTCTTGAATCATCGGTGCACTTCTCCCTTGAGAATGAAAGGTGCATTTCACCATATAAAGGCAGCCCATTGGAAATCAAGTTAGAGATGGTCAGTGGTGCACGAAAGAAGAAAAAACCGAGAAAAACGGCCTAGAACCCGAAAATGGAACCCCTTGTTTGTTGATTGCGCATTGATGCGACTCTCATCGGTGCTTCTCCAGCGCTAACGCGCTCTCTCCTAAACTTCTAGAAACTAATACTTAACCCTTTCGCCCTTGACGGTGGCAATTGACACCATCAAATTCGGGGGTCTATATTGCTGACACAAGAACATATCTAGCCAGTTTTGTTCCGCTCGCTATCGCGCGCATATTACAGTAGGGCTCAGCGAAAGTGGAGGGCTTGTGGAACATCGGCTAATACTCCTCAAAGCACTCATTATTGGATTTGTTAGTCGAGTGACTCGAGGTTTCACAGGTTTTCCAGTTTCATTGAAAGTCCATCATGGCTGCGCGTGATAGCGAATCTGGATGGTATGATTATCACAATCCTGAAAACACCCCGCATTTTTCTTGAATTCTGATAATTTAGCGGTGAATAGGGCTATGCTGTTAGCCTCAAAATAAAAATGAAACATGCTCACCAATAATAAAGAGGATCTAACGCTTATCTTTAGTTTGAATTCACATCGTTCGAAAATTATAGTTTAGCGGTTTGATGACTTCTGGCTCTATTGGTATTAGGTTAGGAATGGGATGTATCATTGCCCAACCTGTTCAAGCTAAACTTCAATATCGAAACAATGTCCCCACAGAACATTCGTAAGTAAGAACATTTTAGCGTCGAACGTAGGCTGTGCAATGGAACGGCGACCTGCACGTTCAAAGACGCTCTGGTAGCTCTTATCAGTTGTGATCACCCTCTAACTCGGCGTACGCTGGCAGAACACTCCCGATAGAATATGAGAAACCTCAGACGCTTGCTACGGGAACTTTATTGCTCAATACAGTAAGCAGTGTGATGAACTATTTTCCGATGAATCCAGTGACGATGGACGCAATCGAAGACAGACGAAGCTCGAAGCCGTCGATTAAGCACCAACCTTCCAAGGACAAAAACAAAAAGCCTCGATTCCGTGGCGGCTCGCTTATATCCCTCGCACTAGAATCCCATCTTCGCTGACTTCTACACCAAAACAATCTGCAATATCTTTCGATCTAAAACGTTACAGTAACCCAACATTAGACTGAACATAGATGTTACATTCGGTCGACGATTGTCGACACCCATCAACAATGTTCCCGTCCAACCCCTCATAACACCTGTAAGTATGGATGCTCTAGGGTGCCATTGCGAGCTAGGCTTAACGTAAAAGAAATCGATGAGCTGTTATCGTTTCCAAAAGCGCTTTTCACCTTGGTCACCAGGAAGAAGATCCCATTTCGCGTGCTCTTGACGGATTTCTTTGCTTTTTCCGCCACAGGGCATTGTCAACGTCACCACTTCCACTACGAACGCTATCATCACCTGTATCACCTGTCGTCCCGTTGATCGTCGATTTGCTCGAGCGGGCGCCAGCAACGTCTCCATTCGTCCCTGTCGCGTGCTAGAGTGGTCCAGTGGATCCTCCTCGCTCGAGGGACACGAAGTCCTTCATTCCTTTCGTTCAGAGCTTTCGTGAAGAAGTCTGACCATCGGGCCGGCGGTCGTCCAGGTGTTCGTTTGACGTCCCGAGGGATCCAGTCGGTAACCGCTCTGGTCCAACGGTCATCGCAAAATCGCATGACGTGTCCGGCCCACCTTATCTTCGATTCCTTGGCGAAAACGGCAGCGTCCCTGATCTTCGATCGTTGGCGTAGTTCGGAACTCCGGATTCCCCTCTGCACTTGCGTGTATAGGGTTACTCCTAGCATCGTCCTCTCGACAGCGCGTTGGATAACGCTGACCGCATGCTCGTCCTGCCTGCGCAGAGTCCAAGTCTCTGAGGCGTAGGTTAGGGCAGGAAGGACAGCGGAATCGAAGAGGTGGGCACGGAGCCGGATGTTCTTCGTCTTCTTCACTACTCCCTCGATGTTCTTGTACGCTCCCCAAGCCGCTCGTTTCCTCCTGCTCAGCTCTGGAGCTAGATCGTTCATCATATTGATTTCCCGACCTAGGTACACGTAGCTGGAGCATTCGGTGATGTTCGTTCCGTTGAGCGTGAATGGGGCATCAGGAACCAATCCGTTTCTCATAAACATCGTCTTCGTTAGGTTCAGCTGTAGACCGACCTTACCACAGGCGCAGTCGAAATCAGCCAGCATTCGCTCCGCTTGCTCGATGTTCGGCGTTATAAGAACGATGTCGTCAGCAAAACGAAGGTGGTGTAGTTGCCGGCCGTCGACCTTCACTCCCATGTCTTCCCATTCCAGTTGACGCATGACGTTCTCGAGAGCGGCGCTGAAGAGTTTGGGCGAGATGGTGTCGCCCTGTCGAACCCCTCTCTTGACGTCGATGATGACCTCCTTGTAGAATGGTGAGATTCTGGTCGTAAAGTTGCTGTAGAGCTCACGAAGAATCTTGATGTACTGAGTAGGGACGCCCTGGTTGCCCAAGGCTTCGATGACCGCTTCTGTCTCCACAGAGTCGAAGGCCTTCTTCAAGTCGATGAACGTGAGACAAAGCGGCATCTTGTACTCTCGTGAAACTTCAATGAGTCTTGTAACCGTGTGGATATGGTCGATAAATATCGTATAATATACTATAATGCTA
>MU869271.1:31321-53038 GCA_036418205.1 Ostertagia ostertagi
TGCTGTCGCATGTTCCAAGGAACAGTTCTTCTCCAGTATCGAAAACGGCGTGTAGCGGGCGGTGCCTTCTCGTCTCGGTCAGTCCGATGACGTCGTACTTGATCTTCCTGGCCTGCATCATCAGATCTTCGATGTGAGCTTCGGATGCAAGCGTTCGTGCGTTGAAAGTACAGATCGCCATCTTAGTCCTTCTTCGTTTAGGCAGCCTATCCGGGCCCTGAGATTCTAGCAGCCTCTCCCGAGCGGTCCTACCCAACGCTGCCGTATTGGGGGCTCCCTCAGGTTCAGGGGAATGAGGCCCATCCATATTGCTGTTTTGATAGATAGACATAGGATAGACCTCCAGGTAGTTAGCCACGCTATTCCTGGAGCGGAGGGGCTTATTTCTTGGAGGCGGCCCCGAATCGCCTCCCATGTACTTCCCAGTCACTTGAATGCAAGCTTTTGGCTGTGCCGACATGCAGGATACCAACCGCACACACACAGAGCGCACCACACACGCAAGCATGCATGGATGCGCCTGAGTGGAGACAGCTGGTATGAATCAACACAGCACTACAGAAACAGGGAGTCCATCCCCTGAATCCACCTGCGTCTCAGGGCAAGTACATGGTGGCTTTTGGTCCGCGATTTACCCCCTATCCGCCACCTGGGGTCGCGCCACGTAGCCTCGCCACCAACCGGCTCGAGATCTTTCAGTGAGAGAGGACCCTCAGTGAAAGAGATCCGTGGAACGCTATCATATCTTATAGTAATCCTTCACTTTAAAGGACGAATTCACGCTGGAAAGGCAACCCATTTCAAATTGACTTAGCGGCGACGAGTAGGTGCACTGAAGAAGGAAAAAATTATAAGAAACGGCCCAGAACCCGAGGGACGGGAGAGGGAATTTAGTCAGGATTGACCTTTCACACCTCCTCGCCGTGGTTATCTCGCACCACCCTGTAACCTGCCTCTGGGTGGACCTTGCTTAATTAGGTGTGCTGAGTGCTGACCTCGCTCCAACATATCGCTCTCATGCGCAGTATTGATTATCAAGTCTATCTTTATTATATTCATTCACGGAAACAAACCAAAGTTTAATTTATACAAATTTTTAGCATAGTTAACAAAAAATTCAGATTATACAGATGTATTAGTGACATTTCTCGACATCCTACTGCAAGTCGTTCTATTTCTTCTTGAGATGCGCCGTTTTGGCAACACACTTTCATAAATTAGTTTGCCTGTAGGGAAGTTAGGCGAAACTTTTAATTTCGTAAGGTGAAACTTCAGTTCGGGGGCCACTCCATTGCTAACTTACTAGAGAGCATTCATTTGTGCTCTTTTGTGCTATCCAACGCTATGATAAGATAAGTAAACGACTCATTTTAAGCGTACTTTTGATAAGGACGGTGGATGTCCTCCATTCCACACATCCTGCCCACATCCTATCCACTTTTCTGCACAGGTCATCCACCCTGGAGCTCCTCCACCCTTAGCCTAGGCAGAGGTGTCCATTCTCCTGGTCCAGGACCGTTCCCTTGGACCATGGCAGGCGGAAATGTGAAACATCTTGGGACTTCTTCCACATTACAGCGATACTTATCAGAAGTATACTCTAAATAATGAATGTTGTCATCTTTAGCATCGGAGAAACAATGGAGTGCCTCCTCCCAATCTGGAGTTTCACCTTCGCAGCTGTTCTGCGTGGAAAACGGCTTGCACTGCGAGTGCTGTTAGCTAAAAATTAGTTATTTTTGAGCTCCCATTTTTATCCATTTTTTCTGATATTTTGTTTCCTCCAACCGCTACTGTATAAATGAATTTATTACCAATATCAATATACCTCTATAATGAGTCTGTCGGAGTTGGGTCAGCACTCAGCTCAGCTAATTAAGCGAGGTCCACCCAGAGGCAGGTTACAGGGTGGTGCGAGATAACCACGGCGAGGAGGTGTGAAAGGTCAATCCTGACTAAAGGTGCACACCCCCCGAGGGACCCCTTCATTGACCGCTCCTCAACCCTACTTTCTCTGTGCTATCTAATCACTTGCCGCATGTAGACCTTTGGCAAGTGATGGTGGGCGGAGATCGCCGGCCCGCCAGCTTTGAGGCATGATAGGTCGCCGAGGTCAAATTTTTCCATGCGAATTGCGCGTCAGTTCGCACCCTCAGGAGGTCCGTGGGTCCCTCAACTAGGTGAATTACCCCTTCATTTTAATCACGAATTCCTCCTTTAACACGTTGACGACAGCGTGACGCGGTAACGCGTCCCACTTTGCGCACCTCGTGGGACATTGTGACGCGGTAACGCGTCCCACCCAAGTCATCCCTTTTTCTTGCGCTTGCGCGCGACTTATTCCTAAGGTCTTTGTACTCATTCTATAGGTCATACATTAGCATACTTAAAAACCACATGGCTCACAGAAAGGCCAAATATTCTTTAGTTTGGCAGAGGTTTTCCAGACCTTACGGATATGTCTGTTCAGTTCATTCCTCGTTTTCTTTTCAATAACGTAAACATGTTGATAAAAGGAATAATAGAAGAACTATTCGTATGGGAGGATATGTGTTTTTACTTAAATGCGGCGGCAACGCTGCAAAATCGCTCCGGTCCCACGCAGTGCAAAAACATGAAACGCGCGATACGTCAACGTTTAAACACATTCACGACGACGCCCCTTTTCCACTTTTCGGTCGCGTGGGACGGACGCGATTTTGTGGGCGCCGCCGCCTCACCACATAACCGCAGATTTTGTTTTGTAAATGAACAAAAACATGAATGTCACAAAATAATTTCTGCAATGTCCAATGCGTAAAGATTATCTAAACATATATACAGTAGGATTTCGATCAAATAGTGGTTACGAAAAGAGAGCATTTATTCACTTTCCCCGTGAAGGAATTTAAAAGCATTTTACACTCGATTACGAGGTTTGCCCACCTATCTGTCCATTCCTAGCGCCTGGCAAGCGATTATCAGTTGGCAGCCCATATGGGCTGCCATCGTCCCAGGAGCGCATGTTGTTGGCAGCCCATATGGGCGGCCATCGGCGTGAATGTGTTAAATGGCACCTGCATCAAAAATGAATGTCTTAATCTCTTCTTGATCTCTTATGTTTCGCGATCAATGATCAGGACAAGCACTAAGCCCAGACCCAGGTTGTGTTAAACCAGGAGCATCACCCAAATTTGAAAAAGCGGGCGGCTAAAAGGGGACTAGCAGACTGTCATGCATGTTGTCGTAGGACTTGTCAATGGTTTCAGCACCCAAACTCAGCCGCGCGTATTAGTGATTATTCGATCGAGAAGCCTAGGCACTGGAGTATGAAGAAACCCAACCACATCTCCATCATGCCAACACAAACCTGTTTCTTGTTTTGTCCGTTAGCTCTGTTCAGTAATGTTAGATGTCCAATGTCCAATGCACTCACCACACCAGTTAGCACCCATATGTATCCTCATTCTTCATCAACGTCAGATTAACGTGGGAGCTGCCTTTAAGGTTGTTGTTGCTGAAAATAGAACAAAGCAATGCCGATTTTGGCCCAGGAGGCCACGACTCAATATTGATACCGCGTCTAGTGCTATTTGGTAAGTGCTTTTTTCACTGGTTCATTGTACTCTGAAATCTAGTCATCTTTCTACAGATCAGGCTACTGAATATTTGCAGTTTCTTTCAGTCTTTGAATTGATGTCTCTCCCAATCAATTATGGCTGCGTTCTTTGGGAGGCGCGTAGTGAAGTGCAACGTGCCTTCCGTGAAGTCAAGCCTTGGGATACCTTTGGAGTCTACCATCTCCGGAACGTACAATGGAGAATGTTTGCGAACATCGCCGATGCAGCATTGACACTGCTCGGAAGATTGCGACGAGGGTGCTAGGGTACTAGTAATGCTCCTTAATAACCGTTGTAAGGTAATTGTTTGGAGATGGTCGCAAGCGCTTCTCTGTGCCCTCTCGCACCACGTGCCCCCTCGCGTTTCCTTTCATTTCCACTAGCTCTGAATCTCCGCCGTACCACACTTGGTCTTAAATCCGTCGTACCCAATTGGCTAAAAAGTTGATCGGAAAAGGTAATCAGGCCAATCCAGCCGATTGAAATGAGTTGTATATCTCTAAACGCGCCTTGAAACGATGAGCTCGCATCTGCTCATTATCTGCACGCTTCTCTAAAAAGAATTTCGGAGCAGAAATGCGTAGCGGCAGTCTGGACAAGAGGTCGTGGGATCAGCTCCTTGGCGAGCTCACTCTTTTGCCGTCTGCAGCAACACAGCTAGGAAGGTCCCTGGAGCCGCTAGCCCAATGTGCTTGCGTATAGTACAGCTAATGGTGCAAAGAAATTAGGAGAGTAAAAAACAAGATTGGGCGGCGTGCTCTTGACTGCTGGGCCCTGTAGCGCAGGTGTCCAGATTCTTTCGCTCCAAACAAGTGCGATATTCGTAATCAGGGAGTCGGACTCCTCCCTTTGGGCAAACTTTTGGCCAAATCTGAAATTTTGACATAACCTCGAAAATTCTGACAATCACTTACTCACTTTTCCATCAATCCAATGCAAAATCCTCGAATTGTGATGGAGAACCTCCGAAGCACCCTGCAGAAACGATAAGAATAGTATTGGGTTGATGCATAATTATTGCGGATTTTTTTGAACAAATTTTATTCAGCGAAAACGAAAAAAATATTCAAAAAACATGTTTAAATGATTACCCCGGAGCGTAGTCACCATACTTCAAGAATGCTTCCCATTTGCTTGGCAGTCGGTCGATTTCACGGGTGAAAAAGTATGGGGAAGCATGGGGATTTAGATAAAAATTTGTGGTTGAAAAAAAGCGACATCATTTATGAGACAACCAAATACAATTGATAAATATGTTTTTTCTCAAGGAACCGCGCGTCACAAGATTGGAAAATTTTTGTCTCCCTCACTATTGTAATACCATCTTCAATGTAATCTTCAAAGTTTGCATGTTCCTGCTAGATCCAGTTTAATTATCCCTACTATATATAAAACTATGTCTGTCTGTGTGTGTGTGTGTCACGAAATTCATAGCACGCGTCGCAGCAGTCGTTAGGAGCTGATTTTTTGATATGATATAGGGGGTGGGACGGGAACATATTTGGTGGGGGTCAAAGTGATAACGACTGATAAGAGCAGATAAGAGGCGCTGAAACACAAATTTCACGAAATTCATAGTGCGCTTCGCAGCAGTCGTCAGGAGCTGATTTTGGGACATGATATAGGGGGTGGGACGGGAACATATTTGGTGGGGTCAAAAAGTGATAACGACTGATGAGGACTGATAGTAACGATATGCGTACGAACGTAGAGAGCACTTGAAATAAAATAGAGAGCAGATTGTAGATAATGCCTTTCATTTCAATATCATTTCATCAGCGTTGTAATTGTAAACTCAAACACCTTTCGACCGCTACACCTTCTAGAGTTCTTGAGGATGAATGGGATGCTCGAATAAATATGATAATGAATACTGGGCATTCCGTTTTGAGATATTCGACCGCTAAATTACCTCGATACTCGACGCATAGTGGTTGTTTACATCATCACTTTAGCTGTGCACTTCACTGCGCTTATCAAACAGTGAGATACAGCCAAGATGGCAGCCTATGCAACGGACAGTAATACATTTAACGAAGCAGCTATAATTTAGCGGTGAAACCTAAAGCTTCATCGATTGTCAGTTCTATCAATGCGCGCGGTAGCTGGCGGAGCTATACTGGTTAGATATAATGTGATTTCAAAATGAATCAATATAAGGAAGCTTCATTTCTATAGAAGGGGGGAAGCCCATTTCTATAGAAGGGTTTTATGAACCCTACAGCCCAGAATACGAAATTGAAATTGTTTCTCAGTATTCAGCCTCTACGGAAGCAATATTATCAAGAGTTTCTAGCGTTATTGGAGTCGAGCATGCATAAGAGAATGAACCTTCACAAAAAACATCCTTACAGAAGAATGGCCTTTTCAAGGACTTCGAATGTTGGAACGTCCCATCCCCTCGAATTCCCCAGCCAAGAAACGAAAGTTCCGTGTTTTTTTTTCAATCAAATGAAAGTGCAAATGCAGCTAAGGCAGCTCGGTTGGGACCTGGCGAACATTAGTGAAAATGAGACAACAAGAACCTATCGTTGGAAAAAAAATAAGAACCCATTCAAGAGCCGGATGACCCGACTGGCTTCACCACATTAACGGTTAGCCTGCACAGAAGACGAGAGCTGGAAAATTGTGCTTAGCGACAAGTGGAATTTCTGCCTTTCTGAGAATGCCATTGTGAGCTCTGTGATAACTTCTGTTGGTAGGAAATCTCATTTTAGGTATCAGATTCCAACAGTCAAAAATATTATACACCAGTTTTGCTCCGCCCGCTATCGCGCGCATCACACGGCAGGCTTTAGCGAAACTGGAGGACCCATGGAATATCAGCATGAGGTACTCCATTAACCACCTCACTATTGAATGTGTTAGACCCAGTTTCGCTGAAGTCCATCGAGAATACGCGTGATAACGTCTGGAGCTGAACTGGCATATTTATCTCACAACTGTAAACATCCAGCATTCTTCTTGAATTCAGATAATTTAGCGGTGAATAGGATTGCTGTCAGTCTCAAATGAAAATGAAATATGCCTATTTACATAAGTGAGGAGCTAAGGCTTATCATTTATTTACATTCACCATTATTTAGAACCCCGAAAGGATTAGCGGTTTAATGAGTTTGGGCTTTCTTGATAGAAATGAAAGTTATCATTTGCTGAAGACTTGATTGAGTTTATGCAATCGACTGCTATTAAGTAAGCTGGTCATACAATGATACAATGTGCACGTACCACTACAAATAGAATTTGTAAGTAGGGACGCTCTAGTGTCAGCGCAAGCTGCGTAACGGAATCGACGACTTTTGCGTTCTGACGCGCCTTATCAGCCCTTATCAGTTGTAACCACTTTCTATCACCCACCAACAATGTCCCCGTCCCACCCCACATAACACTTGTAAGTATGGACGCTCTAGTGTCAACGCGAGCTGCGTAACGGAATCGACGACTTTTGCGTTCTGACGCCCTTATCAGCCCTTATCAGTTGCTATCGCTTTCATTCATGTACCACCAATGTCCCGGGACCACCCCACATAACACTTGTAAGTATAGACGCTCTAGTACCAATATGAACGACAAAACGAAATTGGCGATGCTCGCTTTCTAGCCCCTCTTATCAGCTATTATCAGTCGTTATCAGTTCCTATCACGTACCACTTGTGTCCCCATCCCACCCCCTATAACATATGTAAGAACCACTGCGCTATCGTTACTGTGACTCGAGCTATGAATTTCGTGACAAACACACACACACACACACACACACAGACATACTTAGCGAATTATATATAGTAGGATATTGCCATGGATGAAGATGTGTCCGACCATTCGGCGATTCCCAGTTCTAGTATCCAGCGAAATGTGGGTTGGGCTAAGTACAAGGATAGTCTGGGAATACATGCTTACCTTCAGATAGTCAGAACTACCCGGAAAAATGGGTTTTTATCACGGAAATGAGCTGATGGAGGCCTACCTCCTCATTGCCGCCTTCCTAAATCGAGGACAAAAATCTGTTATGAAGGAGCTGTTTAAGATCTGATCTCTAACTGAGTTCGCATCTCACAGGAAGAGCTGGCATGTCGCTCAACCCACATTCCAGTTAAGAATCCCACCAAACAATTGATTTAGTTCACATAGTGTAGGATTCGACTTAAGAAATCAAAATGATATTACAAACAATTCGATATCAATAACAATGATTCTAGCATGAGTTTCAGCGTTGCTCAACGAAACACTAACTTCTGATGTGGATTCGAGGGTTATTGTGTAGAATTTGCTTTGGAATTGAGGAGTTTCCAAACTTTTGACGCGCCGTTTCTTATAAAAACCGTGTTTTTTAGTTGCGGTCTTCGATTTGGCGATTATGTTGCATATCGTACTCTGCAGTTTGTATGTTACCAGTTTAGCTCCGCCCGCTACCGCGCGCATGACACGGAAGCCTTTGATAGAACTGACAATCGGTGAAGCTTTGGGTTTCACCGCTTAACTATAGCTGCTTCGTTAAATGCATTACTGTCCGTTGCCCATCTTGGCTGTATCTCACTGTTTGATAAGCGCAGTGAAGTGCACAGCTAAAGTGATGATGTAAACAACCACTATGCGTCGAGTATCGAGGTAATTTAGCGGTCGAATATCTCAAAACGGAATGCCCAGTATTCATTATCATATTTATTCGAGCATCCCATTCATCCTCAAGAACTCGAATAACTTCAAAATTCGACCGCTAAATTACCTCGATACTCGATGCATGGTGGTTGTTTACATACATCACTTTAGCTGTGCACTTCACTGCGCTTATCAAACAGTGAGATACAGCCAAGATGGGCAGCCTATGCAACGGACAGTAATACATTTAACGAAGCAGCTATAATTTAGCGGTGAAACCTAAAGCTTCATCGATTGTCAGTTCTATCAATGCGCGCGGTAGCGGGCGGAGCTAAACTGGTTAGATATAATGTGATTTCAAAACGAATCAATGTGATAAGGAAGCTTCATTTCTGTAGAAGGGGTTTTATGAACCCTACAGCCCAGAATACGAAATTGAAACTTGTTTCTCAGTATCAGCCTCTACGGAAGCAATATTATCAAGAGTTTCTAGCGTTATTGGAGTCGAGCATGCATAAGAGAATGAACCTTCACAAAAAACATCCTTACAGAAGAATGGCCTTTTCAAGGACTTCGAATGTTGGAACGTCCCATCCCCTCGAATTCCCCAGCCAAGAAACGAAAGTTCCGTGTTTTTTCAATCAAATGAAAGTGCAAATGCAGCTAAGGCAGCTCGGTTGGGACCTGGCGAACATTAGTGAAAATGAGACAACAAGAACCTATCGTTGGAAAAAAAAATAAGAACCCATTCAAGAGCCGCATGACCCGACTGGCTTCACCACATTAACGGTTAGCCTGCACAGAAGACGACAGCTGGAAAATTGTGCTTAGCGACAAGTGGAATTTCTGCCTTTCTGAGAATGCCATTGTGAGCTCTGTGATAACTTCTGTTGGTAGGAAATCTCATTTTAGGTATCAGATTCCAACAGTCAAAAATATTATACATATTGCCATGGATGAAGATGTGTTGGACCATTCGGCGATTTCCCAGTTAGCATCCAGCGGAATGTGGGCTGTGTTAAGTAAGGGGATGGTCCAGGGAATACGATGGTACCTACAGTGGTTACAACCACCCAGAGCAAATAGGTTTTTTATCACGGAAATGAGCTGATGGAGGCCTATCTCTTCATTGTCGCCTTCCTAAATCGAGGACAAAAATCTGTTATGGAGGAGCTGTTTACAGATCTGATCTCATAACTGAGTTTCGCACCTCACAGAAGAGCTGGCATGTCGCACAACCCACATTCCAGTTAAGAATCCCACAAACAATTGATTTAGTTCACATAGTGTAGGATTCGACTTAAGAAATCAAAATGATATTACAAACAATTCGATATCAATAACAATGATTCTAGCACTGAGTTTCAGCGTTGCTCAACGAAACACTAACTTCTGATGTGGATTCGAGGGTTATTGTGTAGAATTTGATCTGGAATTGAAGAGTTCCGAACTTTTGACGCGGCGTTTCTTATACAACACCGTGTTTTTAGTTGCGGTCTTCGATTTGGCGATTATGTTGCATATCTCTTATATTATACTCCGAAGTTGATTTTGTATGTTATTTGTGAATTCAGAGAGATTCGTTTGTCTACTGACTGCACTAGGTCAAAAACAAAAAGTTTCCAAACTTTTGACCGCCACTGTATTTGAACCAGATTAGATGCGCTCGCTACCGCGCGCATATTGAAGTAGGCTTTAGTGGAACGGAGCACAGCCGAGCCCTCGTATTGGGCAAAATGCTTTTCATTGCTTTTGACAGATGTGATTAACGCAAGTTCCTATAGCGCTGGTGATGTCATTCCCTGTAGCTCGTCTGTACACACAAACACCCCTCGTTTTCGGAAACTGGCACTTTCTAGCAGCCGAATAAGCTTTGAATAACTGACACAACTTTTGGACTGCTTACTGCTTACTGCCAGCCATTAGCGTAACAAATGTCATGGTGAGGATTATGGGAAGGTTGAGCGGTTCAGTTAAAATCTCGTGGCGATCATATTGCAATGGAAACACCCAACAGCACATCATAGTTTCATGAACAGCGACCATCTTGAAGATTGGAAGGTTAGCGGTCGAGAAGATTCCGGTATTGATGACAACATCGCAATTGAAATGGAATGCTTCCTCATCGCGCATCTATAGTCCATATCCGGCCGGTTGAGGGAGGCGGTCCCACGGACGTACCAGCGCTGCGGCCGCGACAACGCGGGGACAGGGTCAACCGTTACGTTGGACCGATATTGGAGCGACGTTGGACCGATGTTCACCGCTCTCCGCGCCGGCATTCACTCTCGCCACCCGCGAGCCGTCTGTGTCTCCGTGCGTACGTTCACTCTCGGCATTACTCTCGTCGTCGCGTTGGACTTTGTCCAACGGACGGTTGACCCCGCGGCGGGGATGGAAGGTTGCCGTTTCCCAGTGATTGAGTGGTGTCTGAGCAATCCGTCCTGCCGTCTGCATTCCTCCGCATGCACACTATCTTAGCAGTACGACGCAGCCTTTCCATCTGCGCTCTCGCCACTTTTCCGTCTGCGCTCTCGCCACGGTCGATCAATCGAAATTTATCAGCTGTTTTGAGCTGAATCCGGCTAATTTCTGCAAATATTCTAACTGCGCGCTTCTTTTTCACAGGTAAGTAAGTTTTAAACATGCTAATTTGCTTCTGCATGTCTTCTGATTGATTTTATGTCAACCATTGCCCCATTAGTAGCAATTATTCTTATTTTGTGTTTTTTATTTTTCTTATTTAATTAATTTAACTCGTTCTTCATGGTGGTGTCTTTGATGTGTTTCCATTATTGTCGGAAACACTTCTTAACAGGCACTATCATGAAGAACGAGTTAAATCAAAGGAGAAAAAATAAAAAAAAGGAAATAAGCATAATTGCTGCTAATGAGGAAATGGTTGACATAAAATCAATCAGAAACATGCAGAAGCAAATTAGCATGTTTAAAACTCACTTACCTGTGAAAAAGAAGCGTGCAATTAGCAGTATTAGCAGAAATTAGTTGGATTCAGCTCAAAACAGCTGATAAATTTCGATTGATCGAGACGTGGCGAGAGCGCAGACGGAAAAGTGGCGAGAGCGCAGACGGAAAGGCTGCGTCGTACTGCTGATGCGGAGGGTGCAGACGACAAGACGGATTGCCAGCCACCCGTCTTCACCACTAAGATTCGCTATGGAACGGCAACGTTCCATTGCGGCGCAGTTGCGCCGCAGCGCTAGAGAGTCCGTGGGACCGCCCCCCTCAACTGGTGAGATATGGACTGTAGATAGCAACTGTAGTGACTCTAACCTCCTCAAGCCACTCGTTCAATAACATCCCTTGTCAGTATCACTCTCTGCCCCCTCACACTCCACATACATGCTCCCATTCCACCCTCTACATCATCCCTAAGAGAAAGCGCCTGAATGCTGCTGAACGGCGCACCATGAATTTCTTGACACTTGGACTCTGACCCCTCTTATCGGATCTTATCAGCTGTTATCACCTTCTGTCCTCTGCCAAATATGTTCCTGTCCCACACCTATATCGTTTCTCGAAATCAACTCCTGATGACTACTGATCCGTGCGTTATTATGAGTTTCGTCTCCTCCTAGCTCCTTTCAGAGAAGAGCTTGGCATATGATGAAAACATCTCAGGATGCATACAGAAATCTGCACCTCACTTTATTCGGTCGAGTTGGGCGGTTTCGTCTGAGATTGCCGCGTGATGTTTCTAACTAGCAGCCACCTTCTGACTCTTGAGGAAGGTGGCTGCTCATTATGAATGTCTTGTTTTAAAGGCAGCGGTTACGCTAGGTTTAAATGTGGTTTGGAGGGGACGAGGGGGTCCTCAATAGTACATCAGTGGCGAAAAAAGCAAAGAAATCCGTCAAAAATAAGCAAAATAGTGCCCCTTTGATTGCCCTTTCATTTTCGACCATGGATGAGCGACGGTAAAGAATGACGTTGTTCGGACGTGTTAACCCCGATAGCCGCCATCATGCCAACAAGCATAGTGTTTTGATTGATAAGGCATAACATGGGCAAGTTGGAAGATACAGCCGCTAGATGGGAAAAGATCATCCAAAATGAAAAGCCAACAGCAATCAGTCATCCATCATCAACAAAACACAACGGCGGGGGCGCATGGGGCGGAAGGGCGCAATGGTCCTGCTCAGCAACCACAGCACTGTTCGCAGTGGAAGCGCCACACATCGCTTCCTTGGCGGCCTGCTAATTGCTCTGTGGGGAGCAGGTTCTCCGCAGATGTGAAAATTCCTTTCCGTACCTACTTCCTTTAAGCAAACGTCCGTAGGCCGATGTCATAGTTTGCGAATCGAGCGTTGCGCCAGCGAATCGAACGTTGCACCAGCGAATCGAACTTTGCACCAGCGAGTCGAACGATGTACCAGCGAGTCGAACTAGGTACCAGCGACTCAATAGTGGCGGGACCCAACGTTTAAAGGAAGCCCCCACTTTCAAACAGTGTCACGTGACAGTGGACGCTGTTTGAAAGTGGCGGGCTTCCTTTGAAAGTTGGGTCCCGCCACTATTGAGTCGCTGGTACCTAGTTCGACTCGCTGGTACATCGTTCGACTCGCTGGCGCAAAGTTCGATTCGCTGGTGCAACGTTCGATTCGCTGGCGCAACGCTCGGATCCAGCGATTCGCTAGCGAATCGCTCGATTCGCAAACTATGACATCGGCCGTAGGGTGTGAGAGGAAATGATGTGCTTGCCCTAGTCAAGAACATAAGAAGTGTCACTAAACGGAAAGCTTACCTTGGGAAATCGCTAGAAGGGATGTGACTGTCGCGGTTTCGCCCATTTGCGGTAATGCCCACTCCACCGCCGTGGACATCTCGTGCTTGGTTGCGGGCTATTCACGTGATTGCATGTAAAATGTCCCGCGTCTCGAAACAAATGCTGCCTCTTTTCGATTTCTTTTACTTGCTAAACTCATTTGATTATCAATATATTTGCTTGTTGCATGTTTCTATGGTTCTATTGGCATATATATGACCAGTTTAGCTCCGCCCGCTACCGCGCGCATGACACGGAAGCCTCTGACAAAACTGACAATCGGTGAAGCTTTGGGTTTCACCGCTTAACTATAGCTGCTTCGTTAAATGCATTACTGTCCGTTGCCCATCTTGGCTGTATCTCACTGTTTGATAAGCGCAGTGAAGTGCACAGCTAAAGTGATGATGTAAACAACCACTATGCGTCGAGTATCGAGGTAATTTAGCGGTCGAATATCTCAAAACGGAATGCCCAGTATTCATTATCATATTTATTCGAGCATCCCATTCATCCTCAAGAACTCTAGAAGGTGCGGTCGAAAGGTGTTTGAGTTTACAATTATAACGCTAATGAAATGATATTGAAATGAAATGCATTATCTGCAATCTGGTTTCGAGTAATCTCTACGTTCGTACGCATATCGTAATTATCAGTCCTCATCTGTCGTTATCACTTTTTGACCCCCACCAAATATGTTACCGTCCCACCCCCATATCATGTCCCAAAATCAGCTCCTGACGACTGCTGCGAAGCGCACTATGAATTTCGTGAAATTGTGTTTCAGCGCCTCTTATCTGCTATCAGTCGTTATCACTTTGTGACCCCCACCAAATATGTTCCCGTCCCACCCCCTATATCATATCTTGAAACCAACTCCTGACGACCACTGGTGCCCGAGCTATGAATTTCCGGTCAGACAGACAAACACACACACAACCGCTCAGCCGATTATATATAGTAGAATTGTAGCCGCATTCTTGCTGGCATGAGCCGGCAGTAAATCCCTGCGGAGCAAGCTAGTTCGACAGCTCGTCCAGCTGGTCCGCCCCTTCCCTATTTTCGGGAGAAAACAGAAGAAGTCCTTATTTAAAGTCTCCTTTGGCGATTTTCCGTGCTTTTTTTCTCATTCGCATTTGAATCGGCATCCACAATTACAGTCGAGATCTCGAAGTCTGATTGGGCGTGTCACCGGAAATGACGTGGCAGCCACCGCACTTGATAGAAGTTGCGCGGATAAGCTGCTTCCAACACGCTTTGCTGATATCTGGCGGAGTATTTTATCCACACAACATCTATCAAGTGCGGTGGCTGCCACGTCATTTCCGGTGACACGCCCAATCAGAGTTCGAGATCTCGACTGTACATCACACACCTTTTCTACCCCGCCAATCGATCTGGAATTGGTGCTTTAAGGTACTGTCAATAGTTCAATATATGAACCCTCGAGCCGCATACTGTTGGCGGAACCAAGTCCTGCTGCCCAAGACCAGTAAGTTCTTGGAACATTTTAATTACTTTTCTACTATCATTTTGCCATTTCTAGGGGAAATTTATTCTTTTGGTTAGGAACTCTGAGCACTGAAGGGAAGCAATACATGGACGCAGTCAAAATTAGTGTGACTGGTGCGATCCATGGTCACTTGGACTACATTGGGTAAGGTTTCAATATTGTGTTAGATGTTCATCTCAGAGGTTGTGTAAGATTCTCTACTTAGTAGTTTCGGTCGTGAACCAAAACGCTACTGTGACTTGTAAGAATACCGTCATAGCAGTCAAGCCCGTAAAATGCTGCACTTTAGCGAATCCATGCGAACTCATAATTTTATCTCACCTATAAATCGCGGCTTAAGAGCCGTCACTCACGTAAGATCAAAAAGAACGAAAAATTGTGTTACCGGAAGCGCTTTACACTTTCCGTCCCCGACATTTGTGACACATGTGCTGAGTTAGAATTTCGGACATGTGCCACAAATGTCGGCGACGGACACAGTTTTGTTTGATTCTCGGTGCGCTTTCACGTCGATCTTTTTAGCCTTTTCACATCTAGCGGAAATATTACGCTCTTCCGCTGCATACCATTCTACGTTTTGTCCTTTTACTAGAAGTTGAACGCCTTGATGCGATTCCTTATATGCGTCATCTCATGGGCAGGTGCCAGACCTTCCGAATACAGCGATTCACCAGCGGTACAGCGACTTGACACTGCTCAAAATGGTGGGACTGCCGGTTGGCTCCACCACGTTGCTGGACTCACGAGGGCGTGGAATAGCGAGAAGGTAAAAGAGCTCGGAAAAGTGGCGAGAGTAAACATGCAAACGAGAAGGAGTCCCGCCTAGAATGCAAATTTCGGAATTCGTAGCGCGCGTCCCAGCAAGCAGTGGGGCGTTGGTTCCAAGAAGTGATGTACAGGGTGGACGGGAACATGTTTGGTGGGGTACAGGAAAGTGATAAGGGCTGATAAGGGCTGATAAGAGGCTGAAACGCAAATTTCACGAAATTCATAGCGCGCGTCCCAGCAGCAGTGGGGCGTTGGTTCCAAGAAGTGATGTACAGGGTGGGACGGGAACATATTTGGTGGGGTCAGAAAGTGATAACGGCTGATAAGATCCGATAAGAGGCGCTGAACGCAAATTTCACGAATTCATAGCGCGCGTCCCAGCAGCAGTGGGGTTGGTTCCAAGAAGTGATGTAGAGGGTGGACGGGAACATATTGGTGAGGGTTAGAAAGTGATAACGGCTGATAAGCGACAATAACGATAAATCGAAGAATATAGAGGTCACTCAAAACCAGACTTTAAATATAGATTTAGATATATATGCATTTTATATAAATATCCTTTCTTTTACGTTGCTGTCATCAGTCCAATGCACCATTAGACCGCTACGCTCCTCAGAATTCCTGAAATATATGGTAGATGTTTGAGAAATACGATAACGAGTGTATGGGTTCTATTTCAACATCAAACACAATCCGACCGCTAAATTACACTGAGATTCGATGCACGGGCTGTTGGGTTTGGTGGCTGTTTACAGATACCACTTTAGCTGCGCACTCCACTGCGCAAATCAAACGTTGGGCTTCTACAAAGACGGCGAAGGGCAATCTATAGAACGGTCAGCTAGCGCATTTTACTAAGCAACAGCAATGTTTAGCGGTGTGCCTACGCTTTATCGGATTTCCTACTTTCGGAATTTCGCAGAACTTCTGCTCATGCGCGCGATAGCGTGCGGAGCAAAACTGGTTTTTACTATAAAACCGAAAGTGTGGCTTACTGCATTGCACCAGAAGCATTCTCCACATGGCTTCAGAAAATTTTCGTTATTCAGCAAAACACCGACCGGGTTTGTAGCTTGTCCTCTCGCATCTTGGCATGGATACTTACCATGGCGTGAAATACATTGTGGAGATCAATCGCAACACGATGCCTCTTGTCGTGTCGCTTCCACTGAGTTCTTAAAAATAGGAGCAGTCTAACCTGCTTCCAGTCGAAGGCGACTTCTTAGCCATGATCGCTGTGAAATGCTACGGCATAAGTGCTCTGAGGAGACCACTGACAAGCATTCACAAACATTTTTGGGTGAATGTTTTGAAACGATTCACAAAGTTTTTGCAGCACATAAATGGGAATGGCCAGAGACTTTTCCAACCATCTCACGTCTGACCACCCGAAGTGTGGCAATACTTGATCCATGATACGCTTTGACTTAGCTCCTCGTTTCAGACTCTGAATGTCTTTCATAGTTTCGTGGGGATATATGAAGTGAAATGGACGAAAATAGTGACATTCTCGTTTCAAATAATAAATATCTTACAGCGAGATTCAACGTGTTGAAAGAAGAATATATATCGATGAGTATCTGAAAACACCCTTAACCGTGAATGATTATTTTAAAAAGTACGACGTCAAGAGAGTCAACATAGACTGGGTTGGTTAGAAAATGTCAAATTGTCAAATGAAGGAATAATATCTTTCTGAGGTCACGACTTTGATACAGAGGAGAAACTGGACCCCAATGGAGTTGCCGCCCGTATTATCATTGCTGCAAGGTGACACGGTGAAGACTTGGATGAACCCTTACAGATTCCATCGGTAAGAAGCAAATGAATAGACGCTCTTGAAACTTTCAGTGTCATAAGCTTCACCTGACTGTATCAACTCCAGCCGGATGGCATACCCGCACGCCATCCATCGTGTGAACCGAGTTCGAGTTCTAGACGGTTGGAAGGTTTTCATTCTCGTCATTTTCGGTAAGCGCTCTTCACTTTATTTTGCCAAAACTCTCTCTGTTACGCTTTCTGATTTGATTTTTCTGGGGCGTTAGTAAAGGCCTAATAGCCAGTCTATAGCTGGCCAATAGGTCACGTTGATCTCGCCTTCGTCGGCACTCAAAAAGCATGGGGAAAGGGCGGAAATTCACGCTGACCTCCCGCAGAGGGCGAGGTCTATACCACATGTTAAGTGGCGAACGTATTAGGTGGCACCTAGCCTAGGCGGCGAACCCGGCAGAGAAAGGGGAAAGTGCGTGGAGATTGCAGAGACGAGGTTTCGAGGATCCAATCAGAGAGGGCGACTAATATGTACCCCTGAGTACATTTTAGTCGCCGCCTATCTGCGTCTCTTCAATCCCCATGCACTTCCCCCTTTCTCTGCACGTCATGCATTGGTCGCATTGAGCGTCTCTCCGTCCCTGCCATGCGCAGAGCGCAGGGAAGAAAGGGGTACGTGGAAGGTGTTGAGTGTGGGCAGCAAGAAAGCCACTGGAGCTATCGATAATATTGATAACTTTCTGCCAATAAGGTGATCAGCTGTCCCCTGCAGTGTTCCACTTATTGATCGTGTTATAGCTCCTTCCTTGGTCCCGGGAGCATTTCACTACTGTACAATCATCTAGGCCATGATCCCAGGTTACAAACACGTCGATTGGCGCAGTGGGTTCGTTCCTTGTTGACATTGGATCGCTCGCGGGATCAGTTCTCCATGATACTGGATGTTTTGCAACCCTCATAGGATCCTACCTTGCTTTCTACAATTCTTTCGAAGTAACACAGCAATGCTTTGTGGTGCAGTGGCAAACGTCGCGCTCATGGGCGCTGCATTACATGGTTCAAGTCCATGGCGACGCGACTTTTGCTAGGAATGTAGTGAAGCTCGCCATTCAGAGCGGGGTCATCTGGCTGTCTCGCCTTTCATTATTCACCGTTTACGGCCGTAGTTCACCACCTTTAACTCCCAGTCTATGGCACTTTACTACCGTCCCTGATTTTATTCTCCATCTATCTGAGGTCGCTTTTCGGCTAACATAACTTGTAAACTTCTGCGAAAATGAGAGACAAACGGAAATTCATCGAGAATAAGACTACTATTGGAAATGGTCGATCAAGAAGGCCTTGTAAATCTCTGTGACTTTCTAGGGCAGCCCGATACTCAAACTGATAGTTCAATTATGTAACCAGTGACAGATATCCAACAATCGACCCGAACCTTCTACAGAAAACATTATTTCTAAACTGAGGGCTCTTTTCACGGTTAAACTGAGTGAACCACTTTCATACTGAATAGGATAGGTGGCCCCGTAACCCCTGACGTGATATTACTAATAGCACTCGAAAGCGCGTGGCAAAGGCGCCAGGTGCTTATGTTGGAGTCCAAGCGGTTGACGGGCTCCCGCTGCCCGTTTACCCACATACGCTAATATCTACGTTTTCATATGCTCGACTGAAGATCTCATCTCCTGCTGTCATAGTTCATTACCAAGGTCTTGCGATCTTGGGATGTGCTTTCTATGTATACATCAACACATTGCGCACCGCCGCATGCACTACGAGGGGTACGAAGACGGGAGAGCCTAGTTTTAGCTTACTCATTTGGCATTTCGCAATGTTCCTGAACTATTTGCACTCATTTTCAGAGCCGGAACAAGTGTCATCACTGATGAAATTGTTGACAGATTAATGATGATTCATTACTAAAAAAAATATAAAAAGATACGGAGATATCCAGACAGTAGGCTGTCCGCTGTGCCTTGAGGGAGGATCGCACGATAAGGAGGAAGGTCGAAGAAGTGGAAAGTTATCTAGTGGAGAAACAGGCGGGCCTCCTAAAAGTGGGCCGAGGGCAATTCGCTTATAAGGGTATGCCCTCAGTGATCTAACATGGCCACCTCGCGTATTCTAATAATGCGCCATGGGGGCCCACCTCTCGCGCCATCTTAGTTAGTCTCTAGCCGTTTATCAGAGAAAGCGTTAGCGTCGAAAAGGTCGGCACTGAGAGTCATATCAATGCGAAAATTAAAGTCAAGGAAGGGCTCCCATTTCTCAAGCTCCGATCAGTCTTTCTTAGTTTTCTATTCTTTCGCGCCTCAAGGACCATTTCCAGCTTAGTTTCCAATTGACTGAATCCTCATCGTAATTCCCGCCTTTATGATGCGTGAGTAGTCCCAGGGAGACCTCCATCGCCTTCAGAACGGAGAAATGTAGATGTTGTGCATGGAAAATGTAATGGCCATATTTCACACCACATCTATCATCTATGGAGAAATCATCCTCGGAAAAAAGATTCCATCTTGCCCATAAATCACTGGCTTGAGACCATCATTCACGATAAGAACGAAAAGAACAGAAAAATTGCATTTGTTTTGGTAAAAATTCGAAAAACGAAAGGACTGCTACGCGTTCAAATTCCCGCCGGACATCTGTCACAAATGCTGGCGACGGGAACGCTTCCACTTGGTTCACGGAGTGCTGTCACTAGAAACTCTTTTGGCCTTTTGACTTATTGCATTCACATCTCACACTTCTACTGCATCCTATTCTATCGATCGTTTTGTCTCTATTCTCCAAAATCGAACGCTTTAACCCGATTCTTATGCGTCGCCTGATACGTAGCCGCCCAAGGCGCACTTCTTTCCATGAGCTCCCTTGTCTCTGCCCGACCTACTACCTCCGACCGTCCGTATATTAGGTTGTCCCATAATTAGTGAATCACTTTACATTTATTGCTATAAATTCCAAGAAAAATCTTGAAGGCGTGAAACATGTTTTGCCAAGTAGTACCCACATTGTCCTACCTGAGCAATTAGTCAGCCCATTCACATGTTGCCTTCCGAGGCTGAAACTTCAATTTTTCTGGAATCTTTCCCCAAACACGATATGAAATCGCCATGTTCCCTCTGGTTTCCCAGAGTTCCTTTCAGTGATCATCATGCGTATACACCAGTGTTGTGAAGTGGGGGCAGCAGTCTAGCTTAGAAGATTCGGAAGTTCTGAAAAAGCCAACCTCCTCTATGTCCGACACTTCTGAGATGTTAGTGGAGCACGAAAGGGACCTTGCGCTGGGAGCCGCCGACCAGTAATACCAGGATCAGTGAATAGCAAAACCAAGTCTAAGTCTGGTTTTCTCTGAGGTCATTCGACCCCACCTTTCGGAAAATGTTCATAAAAAATTGGAGACCTTGGGCTAGCAGTTCTTCCAGCTCCACCGTGTAGCCCTATCCTCGTACCAGCGAAAGACAACCTAGTCTGACTTATACCGCTCTTCTTCAGGAAGAAATTTTACGCTAAGTGACATGACCTCAAACTCCGACTTCCGATCTTTCTTTGATCAATAGCTCCTGGAATTCTAGAGAAAAGACAGCGACTAAATTTCCATGTATAGGCAATACATTGTAGATGACAGAGGTGTATGTTTGGATGAGCAAGCACTTCATATGAAAAAGAAAAAAATTAAAATTGAAAAATGTCCCAAAGTGATTCACTAATTATGGGACAACCAAATAGTATGATTTTCGTGAATTGGTTTATCTTCGGTAACGGAATCTTCGTGCGTGGACTTGACATAATCACTGACATATCCATCTTAACACGTTGACGACAACGCGAGTTTTGGCTTTTTTGGCCACGTGGGACCGCGGCGATTTTGCGGGCGCGCCGCCTCAGGTCGTTCAAGCAGATTTTGAGTGATAAATACATAAATAATGATCAATACAAAACCAGATCAGTAATTGTAATGAGCACAACCTACCCAGGGGTACAGTAGTGGAATTTCGATCGAAAGACATGGAATAACAATGAAAAAGCGAAATTTTCAGAACTAGCTGCAATGGACCTCAAAAGCAATTTTACGTTGATTATTTCAATCAAAACACACATATTGTCATCAGTAAGGTTCCGTATCTACTTCTATGTATTACTATCTAAAGGAATCTTCCACGGAAAAAGCTCCGTCCCCATTCCCCAGAAAACGATACCTTAAAGGACGAATTCACGATCAGAGGGAAAATCGAATTAGGAAGAATTCACCTGGTTGAGGGACCCGCGGAGCTCCTAAGGGTGCGAACTGAAGCGCAATTTGCACAGGAAGGAGTTGACCTCGGCGACCTATTAAGGCTCAATCCCGGCGCGGCTGGTCAGTGCACGCCCACCGATCATCTGATCACTCGCCGCAGGTCTATACGTGGCGAGTGATTAGATAGGTGAGAGAGCGTAGTGTTGAAGAGGGCACAGCGATGAGAGTCAATCAACGGGCAAGGAAGGGGTCCCATTTCTCGGGTTCTGGGCCGTTTCTCATGGTTTTCCTTCTTTCGTGTACCACTCACCATCCCTAGGTTAATTTGAAATGGGTTGCTTTTTCATCGTGAATTCGTCCTTTAAAGGAATCTTCCACGGAAAAAGCTCCGTCCCCATTCCCCAGAAAACGATACCTTAAAGGACGAATTCACGCTGAAAAAGCAACC
>MU869272.1:26317-48415 GCA_036418205.1 Ostertagia ostertagi
AACGTCTGAACGGAAGTCTACTTCAAAGGAACACACTATTTGAAAGTGGCGGATTTCCTTTAAACGTTGGGTCCCGCCACTGTCAAAGTGTTGAGTCGCTGGTATATCGTACGATCCGTTGGTACACAGTACGATTCACTGGTGCAACCCTCGTATCCAGAATTTGCAACATCGGTCCATTCTGTAGAACAGCAAACGACACTCACCGGTAAACTGAAATTTTCTGCTGGCCCAAGAGCACCTGCGGTACCCAACTGGTACGCGTAGCTGCCATCGCGGAAATCGTTCTGTACATTCAAGAAATGATACTCGAGAGCTGAACGCTGGCCCTGACTCTCGTTTTTCTCCAATCGAGCTAGTAGAGACGACTTTCCAGATTGATTATCACCTGAAAAGATTGAGTTAGCGAATTAGTTACTGCTTAGGTTGTAAAACGATTGAATTACCAAGAATTATGAGGGTGCCGCCTTGTAAGGTCGATGACGACTTTGAGCTTACTTCGGACAAAATTCGAGTCCTAAACAGGAAAAAGGATAGAATACCTCAGTTTTCCACAAGCAAACTATTTACCTTTTACTGTGATAAGACTAACTGCGTTATTCTACCTGTCTTGAATATTGACTAAGCACATTTGTTTTCTAATCACACTGTTATGGAATAGTCAATAAAGCCAACTTCAACAATCTAGAATAGTCAGGTACCCGATACGCGAATTTCTTAACATCTGTAGTCAATTCCACAATGAGGTGAAAGCTATAGAATACAATCAGTCCAAGGGATGGCAAAGCACGCCGAGAACCTGCGAATGATTCTCGATCAACTTTGCCATCCTTTGAATGCTGCCACAAGAGGCGTAATAACGTTGAAATGGACTTATGAATAATTTTACGCGATTGCACTACAGTAACGTTCTTTTCTACAGTCCATATCTCGAAGTCTGATTGGGCGTGTCACCGGAAATGACGTGGCAGCCACCGCACTTGATAGATGTCGTGTGGATAAACACACCGCCAGATATCAGCAAAGCGTTGGAAGCAGCTTATCCGCGCAACTTCTATCAAGTGCGGTGGCTGCCACGTCATTTCCGGTGACACGCCCAATCAGACTTCGAGATTTGGACTGTATTTATATTCATGAAACGCCGAGCCTGATAAACATCTTACCGAATGAATCCCAAAACTATAATTTCGATATTTATCACGACAGCTGCCTAATATTTATGCTTAAGGTTACTGAACAACGGATTCCTCCAATGGTCAACTAAGTTAGGCCACAATTATAGTTTAGTCGGAACGATCGCACGATCGCGCGATCAGATGAGTTGGACGATCGTGCGATCGATGCGTATCCCCACACTCGGTTGTGCGATCGGACATCGACGGCTGTGGTTCTCTGGGACAGAAAGCGGATTTCTCGTGTTACGCATTCGAGACTTTTTTCTCTTCAGACCCCAGGTCCACTCGTGATCAGCGGTGGACCTGAGATTATCGAAGCGAAAAACGTTTCGCACTGCAAAACACGAAAAGGTTACTTCTGCACTACTGAACCACACCCCGGTCCGGATGAACAATAGCTGAGACGACCTAAACTCGCCCGTTTTAAGTATAACCACTGAGCTCTACGAGTGTGGTCCGCTGGAACAGAAGTCGACTTTGTCGTTTTTTGCAACGAGGAACTTTTTCGTTGTGAGAACCTCGGGTCTACCACTGCTCAAGACGCAGCGAATGAAGTTTCGCGCACGAGAAGCGTGAGAGACGCTGTCTGTCCTGGAGCTAACATACCACCCGAACTCTAGCTTAGAACTTCCTACTTTCACTATTAAACAAGCGCTTATGCAAAAACTTAATTCGAGGCAGAGTGTGCTTGAAACTCACCAAAGTTTTTCGTCTTCCTGATGTTGAGAGCTTGCCAGCGCAGCTGAACTTCCGGTACTGGGCAACGGAAATCCAGTGATGAGCTCTGACGCCACCATCTGTAAAAAAAAACGAAATTTCAGAACACTGGTGAATTGCTGCAGTAGATAAACGAGTCACAAAAGTTTGGCGCGACTTCTCAGCATTTAACATAGATCCACTCTTTCGGGCACCACTCTATTTTCTAGAACCCTCACTCGACACTTACCCCTCAAGGTCATAAAACTGTACAATCAACACTCAGATGTCGGTCAGACTCTGCGATTGCATCGCGATGGACCAGTGCCGGAGCGACGCGATCGTTCCATCGCTTGTCCATCGCGATGCAATCGCAGAGTCTGACCGACATCTCACACGCTAATACGGCGCGCGGAATGTCAGCGCCTTCCCAGCGAGGTAGTGTAAACTCGCACATACAGTTTTCCACGCATGCCAAGTGACTCGCATCATACTCCCCCGTCCACCTCTTACACTGAATACATTCCTGGCTCACGGTATCCTTGTTTTGCAGTGAAGCTCGTGAACATGACGCGTGCTGTGGCGGCGACTGGCTCCCCCTCCCAACTGCGTTGCACCAAAGTACTTCACCCATTTTACATAATCTCGCGAATCTTCGCTCCAAATTTTCCAAGAAGCATTCTGAAAAGTGGCGCAGCACGGCGAGAGGTGATCGCGATATTGTGTAGTGGAGCCTGTGCTGCGCGTGCCGCCGCGCTTTCGCTTGCAAAGACCGAAAGGACCCAAAATTAGCAGATTAGCCCGCGAGTCTTACTCTACCTTCTTCTTTGCTGAATCATGGTAGCATCTTCATTTCTGCTGCTTTCAGCCTTTCCTCTTCACTTTCCCTCCTCTTTGTCGGAACTTGCAATTCACATCTTTTGGCGCTCTGCCTCATAACGGCTGAAAGCGTTCTCGGATGCTTCTACTTATTTATCCCACAAACGCATAACGACGAGAGGAAAGCTTTGGCGCACCATCGACTTCGACTAGGAAAGCAAATATGGCGGATAAGTCCGAAACTAAGAGTGGTCACAAAGAAAATGATGCTCCAGGCCCGAGAACATATCTCACCCAGCTTTTCACGCATGTCAAGTGACTACCCTCACCCCACCCCTGGCTCACGAATTCCCCGATTCTCGTGACAGTATAGTAGCGGGCAGCAGTCCCACTTACATACATTTCTGTTCAAAAAATGCGGCGTGCCCACCCTACTTGTATAGCACCAAAATGAGTTCGCACATTTTCGAACGAATTGGTCACGATTGTTAACGTGTAAGAAAATGACGGCGTCCATGACCGACCAGCACCAAACTCCTTTATAAAGAGAATAAAGTTGATTATTAACAGAAATTCGCTAACTATGAGCACACGTCAACGGATAGTCAAGTAACTGGTGAAAGTAGTCATTCATGAAGGAAATTATGGCGCAGTGGTTATCATAGAAACCTCTCGTTCCAAAAATGATGCAAATCGACGGGAGGAAAGTTTTCAAAACAAAGAATACAACTCTGAAACGCGCCCGAAATGGATTGTGAAATCACGAATTGATGTGAAGATTCCGCGCTCCAATGTCATTTCGGTGACCCGTTCAATCGTGTCCTCATTCTTCATTCGTCCTCATTTGCGCTCGCCGCGAGGGCATTGTTCATCCAGGTGAACAAGAATGCCATGGGATTGGCCTCCATTTGTGTAGTTCTCGTTTGTCTGCTCCATTGTTTCCGTTGAAGCATCGTCTTTCCAGTCCTACAGTGGAGCCTACTGTTTGCCACTCAATCGTCCTTCTAAATGTGTGAAACATTCTTGTACAGCCAAAAAAGGAGGCGAGTCCAGCTATTGGCGAAGTTCGCACGGGTCTATTCCAGTTAGGGGAGGGGCATATGATGCAGTTTTTCCAGAAAGCTAGGGTAACTCCGAGCCAGGGGAGTGTAGCCAGTCTAGGGGGGGGGGGTGAGGGCAGTCACTTGACATGCGTGAAAAGCTGGAATGTTCGAGTTCACACTAGTTCGCCGAAGAAACTGCATCATGATGCCCCCCTAACTGGAATAGACCCTCCTTTGTTAACCTGCTGTTTAGCAGCTTGTGGTTACGTCTGTGAAGTAGGGTGCTATGCTCGTAGTTCTGATGTTCACACTGACTTATCTTGTTCGCGGCTCACTTCGCTTGTTCGCGACTGGGTAATTCCGCGACTCATTGGGGAAATACGTACCGATCTGAAAATTCGGTGGTTCCGCCAAACCTATTATGTACAGGCCGATTCATTCAATATCGCCTGTGAGCGATTCGGGGTTAGGCGAGTCGGCGATTCAACGATCCTTTCGATCGATACTTACACATTCCTTTCAGCAAAATCGCCGAGTAGCCGAATCGTTGGATCTTCCAATCGCGTGCAATGAATGCCTTCTGAGATAGTCGATAACAAAGCGGCGGGGTAGTGCAGCATGACATGTTAATTGCGGCGACGAAACTGCATAATTTGTGGCAATGGCTTTGATAGAATGAATTAGGACAATCAAGCTAAAGAAAAGCAGCTGACTACTCCGCTTCTGTCAATGAACCTGTAGTTCTGTGGTTGAACGTAGATAACTTATTGCATTTGATTCCGTTTTGGGAGATTAAGAGATGGGGAATTAGAGTTTCAGCTGAAAAGATCACATACTTATAGATTGGAAGGATTGGAGAACATGGCGAGTCTGCATTTATTTCAGTCCATGCATTGAATTTTCCCATCCAAATCAACTAGTCTCAAATCCTTATCTCATAGCTCCCTTACTCCTCGTTCAACGCATATCTTCGGTCTATCACAACAAGACAGGCATTTCGGAGAACTTGGGAGTTAGCTGCACAATTCGTATATGCAAAAGGGGAACTATGTAGATGAGTATATGCTTCTAAACCCCTATAATAAATGATATTTGTAGAGATTTCAAAATGCTTGGCCTCTACCAAAACGTTCTCATTCACACTAGTCGACCCCAAATTTTTTTATCTCCCACTCTCGAAGAATCGAGTGTAAACGCCGCTTAATAAAAACACCAGTTGGCGCCACACTTTGTTGCGCGCACAACACAGTTCTGTGGCGATATGGAACGGCGCAGCAGAATTCTTTTAACCCGACTTATTACGAATATTTGACTTGTTCTCTAAGGAAGAATCATCCACTTTCTTCTCGGTCTCTATGTTATCACTGAACCATTTGCGACTTCGGATTTTAGCTCCGCCTGCTTTGGTAATGCTCCGCCTGCTTTGTCTTCCTTCCTAAATCCACTTTTTTCCCGGTCCCTGTACTGCCTCCAAACCGCCTTATAAGTGGGGTGAAATACTCCGCCCACTTTGGTGCATGCCCCGCTCACCACTAACATTTGTCTCCTTTTTTCTCTGACCTCTATCCACCTTTTTCCCGGCTCTTTAGGCTTCTCCGAACCGAATTATGAGGACTTGTAGAAAATGCTGTACACTTCAGAGCGCGCTCCGCCCATTGTGGGCGGGCCTCCGCCACGTCATGTATGCTGGGAACACCTTAGACATTGCTCCTACACCAATCTTTTCTACTGTAGGCTTTCTCCTAACCGAGACATGAATTTTTTCACTAAGTCTCGCTTAAGCTCTCCTTAATTCGATCTGGCTTATCAAGGCACACCAAAACCTATTTTATCCCCCATAGCTGGGCTATTTTGGAATCAAATTTGGAATTCCCGTCATCATTAAAGCTCGGTTCGATGTGCGCCACGCCCAATCAGGGTCAACCCTGCGTTGCGCAAATTCCAAAATTTTTACGACCCCCTTTTCGGAGGGTATCGGTACGACCCCCCCGTATTAACTATTATGTCTTTCACATAATTTAATGCTCATCATTGATGTGTGGGCAGTCACCAACATGGAGAAGTGGTGGACCGTGGTCAATCCGCGCGCTCTGTCTCGCTCAGAGGAGGGAATCGAGGCAACATGAAGTTTTATTCATGGAACCGGACACCAAAATTCAAAATTCAAATAGTTCTCTTGTTGCGGATGTTCAATATTTCAAAAAATCGTCCCGTTGTTCCGTTTTTTGTGCACACGCGAGTTTTCGACATTCAAACATTCATAACTTTCTTCATACCAACTTTTTGCAGATGTCTAAGGCTAATTAGAAACTAGAAGATTAGAGCTTTCAAATAAGTGCTGAAATTTTTGAAAGAATCACTCGCTCAAAAAATAGTCCCGTTGTTCCGTTTTTCCACCTTGATTTTTTTCAAGCCATTTTCCTGGACCGCGACTATGCAGTCTTCAAAGGCCCATAACTTCCTTCAAAATTAATGTGATGAGAAGCGGTAAAGACTGTTAGAATCTACTCGAAGAGTACTTCATAACAAGTGTGAAATTTTCCTGAAATTCTTTCTTCTGCCTCAATTTTCCTAAGGGGTCTCTAGAATTCAATTCAGCAAATTCGCTACACTTTGTTCCGCTTAGATTTGATTTGAAAGCATCGAAATTCTCTTCAGAAAGTTTGTCTGCTTACGGCCGCTGACAGAGAAGGCGTTTTTATGGGAAAACGCCTGCTCGGGTATACGCCGTGCACCTGTCTGTGGGCAGAAGTCGCACTCGCATTTGAAAGTCCTCCATTTTCCTGAAGAAGGTGTTAGTATCGTGATTGAGTTGCATTGTACTGTTATATGGTACTCTTGTTTCACTTCCCCATGAACTGCTCTACACTTTGTTCTCCTTGGGATTTCAGGAATGTTCGATCATCGAAGACAGACCATGTTTTTGCACTACGCTGTAACAAAGTTTTTGGCTATTGTAATCTTGATCTATGCTGTCGAGCGAAAGCGCCGTCCGTGTATTAAGGATAATAATGGCTGATAGTGAGACTTATAATGCTCTGCATGCTCTAATGCTCCCATGGAGCTCTTGTCTGTGTGACTCTCCGACAGCGTGCAGAGCTCCTGGAGAACATTAGAGCTGAAAGTGCACTCCCGGACACTGCACTTTTCAAGCCGTCTTGCAGCCCGTCTCTCTGGATACGACCCCCTCCCTTTCGTTCGGCTGAATACGACCCCCTCGTTGTTCTTTGCGCAACGGGCGTTTGACCCTGCGCCCGATACGGGCAGGGCTCCGCTCGACTGATGTGTGTTTAGTACATGGCCCACTAACTCACAGTTGACCCGGTTCCTCCAGGCGGATCTCCAGAAAGTAGAGAATTTTGTAACAGAGACTGTGACAGAACGAAAGAACGATGGAAGGACAGAACGCCAGTTGAAGCTCTTTGTAGTAAGTAGGATGAGGGGAGCACCGGTGCTCGCGATCATGGCGCGTCTGCGTCGATCAGTAAGACGTCAAGTGTAGGACCTCATTCATATTTTGGAAATTATACTGTTTTTGGAACACCTCAACTAATGAATGAGATCAAATTTTGCGTAGGCTGCCCTTTAGTCGCTTAACATCATTTGATATTAGTCGTCCGATATTGCTCTGACTTCTATTTACTTCTATCTTCATCGCTCTCGCTGTTGATCAATAGTTTTTTGTGCATCTTTTCATCACTGGATTATCATCCATTCACCTTTTTATACTGCAAAACAAAAAAGCAGGGATTAAATCCGTAGTCACAATGAAATGCAATGAGGTGAAATAAGCCTGTCGCTCGAGTTGAGTCGTCCCTTTCCATTAATCCCATCATAAAGGCAAGAATTGAATTGCTGTTTGCAGGGCTGATGTAGGTATATTGGCGTAGAGATTTGGCGTTCTCAGCGCTGCCTCGTAATAACCGCTCAAAAAAAAGAGGTGGTGCCTAGCACAGCGCGATTCAGCCGACGCACCTCGAGATTATGCATTAGTGGGAGAGGGCATACTTTTTTCGTTTTCTTTTTCACAGTTGCAGTGTCGAGTTAGTCTGCGGAGTTAGCCACTCTCGAAAGTCTTATTTTTCATACCTGCGCCATTTCATCCTTTTCCACCTATTTTGATCGCTACTTCGTACCCGTAGCTTTTTTTCATGAAAAACTTTCATCCATTAAAACTGCTATATTACGAGAAGACCTTTCACTTAACCCTTTGAGTTCGCTGTTGCGAAACGAACACAAGTCGGGCTCCAGTCGCGACTAGAGGTCAGCATGAGCCCTGTCAGTCTTTCATCCAATCGCTTCAAGAGGATTATGATAAATAGTGACGCTTCGGCGTTTGTTTTGTGGTGGAAATCTGTCGCTTTATGCGAATGCGACTACTGGACCTCTCTTAAAATCAAATTGTTCACCGTTTGAATTTCGCTCATATTCAGTGTTTTGTGAGAATAGGATATCCCCTGGTCTCCTGTTCTCCTACTCTGCTCTGTATCCTATTCTCTAATCACTGCTGTCTTTTTCATTTTTACCCCTTGCCTTATTCACCTCAGATGATGGCTGTGGACGCGGCCAATTTATCGAAGTTCACAGAATTATAGTTAAAGCAACCTTCCGCGATAGTTCTTGTAGAATTATGCACACCTGACGCATTAGGCTGGTGTCAGAGTCCGCGATCCGTCGCAGGTTTCGCTGATTTTCGCGATCACGCGATTTGCGCGAAACCTGCGACGGATCGCAAAAATTGCAAGTGCCCATTTGAACATTTGAAACACTGAATATGAAACAAGTGGAATCATGAGCAGTCGTCATTCAGCCATCACTATCAAGCAGAAGTGGCGGCAGGATTGGAGAACACCTTGCAGTATTGATCGGGCACTTGTGTTTTCCGTGACCCGTCGCGTTAATCGCGCAGGGTGTGGTTCACTAGGACAGAAAGCGATTTTTTCGCGTTTCGCACGCGAAACATTTTTCGCTGCGGGAACCTCAGGTCCACCGCTGATCATGAGTGGACCTGAGGTTCCCGCAGCGAAAATGTTTCGCGCTGCGAAACGCGAAAAAGTCGCTTTCTGTCCTAGTGAATCCACACCCAATCGCGAAAATCAGCGAGACCTGCGACGGATCATGTGCCTTAAAGCGTGCCATAAAATTTTCTGCCGTTCCTCAAATACCAGATCTGTTCGTAGCATGCCAGCTAAGACCGACGTCATAGTCGGCGATGGACCAAGGCTTGTCCGTCGCTTGCCAATCGCTCTCGGTCGAGCGATTGGCAAGCGATTGCGCAATCGCTTGCAAAGTGCACAAGCGACGGGCGAATGGCTCTGCTCGATCGATACCGCAGCCGACTGCATTGACTGGGGGCGGGGCCAATCGCCCGTCGCTTGTGCACTTTGCAAGCGATTGCGCAATCGCTTGCCAATCGCTCGACCGAGAGCGATTGGCAAGCGACGGACAAGCGATGGAGCGATCGCGATCGCTCCATCGCTTGGTCCGTCGCCGACTATGACGTCGGTCTAAATGTAACGCTCTGCTCGACGCTTTCTTAGTCGTTGGCAGTAAACTAGTCCTTTGAGTTTTCATGCATCGAAGAACGAGGACATTCGCTTCAAATATCAAAATACTCTTTCCCGTGGCAGGGCATGTCGTGATTGCAGACCAGTTAGCATATTGGCTGGAGAAGTCGGTATTACATGTGCTTTTTTATGTTACTTCTGCAACCGCATCATCTCCTTCTGCAGCAAACTAAGCTACTTGCAGTTCTTTCTGGAATAGGCAAGTCGTTTGCTGAAGATTAGCTAAAATTTCCTAGTGGCTATACATAGTGCATTATAGATTATCTATTTTGTTCCGATACCACCTCCCTCTTTCTCGCGGGATCTGATCGTGGGGCATGGCGATGGCAGTCAAGCCCAACTACGGGGGAGGGAGTGCCCCACCTTTGGGGAATCCCTCCCTCACCCCAACGAGGGGAAATGACCCCACAACCATTGGGATGGATGCCCCAACTTGGGATCCCGCTCACCTAGTTGGGTGCTTGCTGCACCCGGCCCTGCTCTGGTATCGCTTACTTTGTTGGCATAGGGTATGTTCCAGTAAGGGGGCATGCGGTTTACTGCTCAACGTGTTTAAAACCACGGATAGCATACTCCTAGTGTAAAGGTCACGACTAAGCTTTAGGAGTGAGGGAAAAGTCCCGTTCGTGAGCAGTCCTTGTTTTCTCCGTTTGAACTTCCCCGCCCTTCTTCAATTTAGTCCTAGCTGATCATTAGGTAAATATTAGTTTTAATAGAAGTTTATGTCATGATACACAAGAGCTTATACATTATGTAATACCAGAGGAAACAACAGGTTTCCCCACTTTTTGCACTCTCTGACCAATCATAGTTTGCGAATCGAGCGAATCGCTGGATCGGGCGTTGCGCCAGCGAATCGAACTATGTACCAACGACTCAATAGTGGCAAGACCCAACGTTCAAAGGAAGTCCCGCCTCTTTTAAGCAGTGTCTCTTGACAGCGGATGCTGTTTGAAAGTGGCGGGACTTCCTTTGAACATTGGGTCCCGCCACTATTGGCCGGACGCATAGTCGGTCGGACGACAGCAACGACCGCAAGTGTCGCATAAACCGCGGTTGCAAATGGAAGGCGACGCGGTCACCCAATGCTAACCCAGACAACACGTGACTGCGCGTGATCGTATTTCGAAAGTCCCACTGTAGTGTGGAATAGTAGCTGCGTATTGATCTGCGACACTTACGATCGTTGCTGTCGTCGACAGCAGCGGTCGTAAGTGTCGCATGTGTCGCAGATCGATACGCACCCAATGCTGTGCGACACTTGCGATCGTTGCTGTCGTCCGACCGACTATGCGTCCGGCCATTGAGTCGCTGGTACATAGTTCGACTCGCTGGTGCATCAGTCGAGTCACTTGCACAAAGTCCGATTCGCTGGCGCAACGCTCGGATCCAGCGAATCCCTCGGTTCGCAAACTATGACATCGGCTTTTGGGATGTGGCCGCGGCGAGCGCGGCCGAGTCGGTAGTGCCCGCGAACTGTGCGGGTAAATCTGAAAAGCGCTCCATCAGCACAATTAGGCTGCTTTCATAGTCTGGTCTGTGCTCCGTGCGGCCGCGCGGACAGGACGCGTACTCGGCGTGCAGTCGGCGCCTTCCGATCGATAAATTCGGTCTCATTACATTCTATTTTTGTTGTTCAAGTGTTCCACGTGCCGTGTTGCTTCTTGCACGTGTTTTTTGGCGAGAATCTTTTTCTTTTTCGTGTGAATCATTGCTTTTCAACTGTCCTAGAATGGTTAGGTTCATACAGTGTTTGAAAGTGGCAGTAAGCCAAAGGTGACTTCATTAGTAAGCAAAAGCAGCAATCCATACAAGAAAGAAAAGTTTTGAGCTAAACAAGCGCAACTGAAAGCAAAGCGGCACCCAACGTCAAAAAAGAAAAAATATTTGAAATTAGGATTATCGATCGAGGAAGGCGCCGACTGCGCGCCAAGAACGCATCGTGCGCCAGAGTGCGTGTTGATGTTTTTCACCCTGTCCGCGCGGTCCGCAAACTATGAAAGCTGCTTTAGCGGGCACTATCAACTCGGCCAATCTCCGCGGCTGCGCCACAAAGTGTGAAGAAAGTGGGGGAGCCAAAACGACGCAGGAATAAAGCTGAAGCAATTCGTTATTTCAGAAGACTCCTTGAGCTAAACTGGTATCAGAGGAAGACTGTGCACCGCAGTGCCCCCCCCCCCCATTACTGGAATGAGCTCTAGACATATTTCGTGAATTATTTTCTTGGGTGTTTTCAATAATGAGGGTCATTCGGTGCACTATTTTGTGCTACCTGCAGAAACTGGATTTCTGTAGTTGGTAGAAACTATATTTGACCCGATGCGCACCTCTCCCCTAATGGAATGAACTCATTTCGGCTAACATGGTTAGTAACTACCACGTGGTAGCGCGGCACGTTTCGTCCGCACCTCCAAGGCTTAGGGGCCATTATTATTTTGCCGCACGTAGCAGTTTCGAAATACAATGGCACCGCAGCCTAAGCCTCGAGAATATAGACGAACAGAACAGACGACAATGAGTCTACTACAGGTAATATTGGGAAACATAAAATTTGCTAGCTCCTCTCAATAACTGAAATGATGTGGGTCGGGTCGCTAGGGCAGAAAGCAACTTCTCGCTTTTGCAACGCGAAGCTTTTCCGCTGCGGGAGCCAAAATCGGCAGGTGTGGACCAGGGTTTCCCGCAGCGAAAAAATTTGCGGAAAGCGAAAAGTCGTTCTCTGTCAGGCCGATGTCAGACTTTGCGAATTCAACATCGTTGGATTCGAAAGCCTGACATTGGCCTCAAAGCGACCCTTCCTGAGGCCCCCTCAATTCTCTAAGGAGTTGGGGGACGAAAATGCCTTTAAATTTTCTCTGTCTTCCCAACTGGGATTGTCCTGATAAAGGGCCTACATTTAATGTATGTATGTAGGTCAAAGTAAACATGCACTGAAAATGAAGAAACTATATCGTTCAAACAAATAAATTTAAAGGAGTTTTTGTCCCCCAACCCTTCGGGGATGATTGAATCCGGCCCTTGGTCCGTATCCTTCTCCTAAGTTAGGAAAACAAAAACTTCAAATTTTCTTTGTCTTTCCAACGAAAATCGCCCTGAGAAACTGCATATTTGTAATGTATATATGTGTGTAAAAGCAAACAAGTGCGGAAAGTAAGGGAACAGTTTCGTCGAAAACAAATAAATTCAAAGGACTCTTTCTTCCCCTAGCCTAGCGGATGGATAGGATACGTCACCTATCTGAAGAAACGGTACTTGCTCATGTAGTTTGCAAGTCTCTCGGTATTACTTCTTTTTGCTGGGTCGTACGTTTGGGTAGCTTGTGGCATTATAGCCTAAAATAGTGCTAGCAGTTCAGTCAAGCTAACTTTTTGACGTTTTGCCTTCAAGACCTTCGGGAATATCAAGCTGTCACTCAAAAGTGTAACCCCTTATCTCATTGAAGCTCGAACTTGCAAATCGTTTATTATTCTCATTAATGAGGCAAACCATCGAAGTGTTCAAATAACTCCGTTTTTCTTCGATTTATGTTGTGCAATGTGAAAGATGCGGTTCGTTGTGAAAGAATTGGATTGGAATATGCAAACCAGTTTGTTGTTGTGACTGACGACTTGTTGTTTGCACGCTATCAGTGTGTCGAGCGTGCAACCAAGTGCTTGTTAGTAATTGCCTCCTATCAATTATTTCCTGTCTCCTTTCAATTTGTGTTGCCATTTTCGATGGATCATTGACACTCTTTTCCATAGCTATTTTCCACAACTTTTCAAACTCAATCATTGTAATGTTTTCCTTCAGCAAATGGCGTCCGAGAAAACAGATGTTACACTCACGTCAGACTCAATAGGCGGTGAAGTCACCAATCTGAACGAACTGACTTCCTTGGTGAGTTTTTGGGGTATTTTTTGAGCTAGATAATGAATAGTGTAGAGGGATATGGACAAGAGGCCCGTCGAGCGACAACAAGGCAGAGTTAGCGGACGAGTTGCAGCGCGTACTGTGATGATCGCGTTCAAGTTAAATAGAATGTACCATTGTACGTCCTACATCGCACATCGTGCGCTACGACTCGTCTGCTGGTTCTGCCTTCTTTTCGCGCGACGAGCCTCCTGTCCGGTACCCTGTGTAGGGTACATATAATGTAGATGAGTACATTGGTGGAAAAGCTTACAGATTGGGAATAAATAAGGGATCCTTGACAATGAGGGAATGGCATGTGGTGCAACGGTTTGTGACGCCTGCAGTAATTTCGCAAAAGAAGGAGCAACGGGGTGGGTGTAGAAATGGTTCACATATTATACTATGTATTTCTTCTTCGTCAAATATTGGAATTACTGTAGATGCCACGAACTGTCGCACCCTTAATCCTACTTTTGTGCTCTTAGAGCGTTCGTATTGGAAGAGCCCTCTACTTATAAGATTACTTCCGGCTCTTGAAGCTGCTGACGGATCATCTCCACGAAAATGCGGCACAACTACGTACGTTATTACTATGATTGGTATACGCAGTCGTTTTGAGTCGGGCGTAGATAGCGCTAGTTCAAAGTGGCACAGCAACCTCAAAAGTTAGGGATAGGTCAGCGTATACCACATACCAAGTAAAGTTGGTGGCCAACACAATCTTCAAGTGGCTAGAGCTAGAGCCCCACACCTCAACTCACTTCGTACCCTACACATACCCTTTTTAGCCCCATCTATACTTCAATTCCGTTTGATAAATTCGCCATAGGAGGAGGGAGAGTATGTGCTATAGCAAAACTCGAAAAAGTCCGAATTTTCTGTCATTTTTTTCGGTCGTTTTCGAAAATTTTAAAAATCGAAAATATGCTCAGTATTTTTCCAAAAATGACTCTTCGCATCTCCTTCTCCCATTCAATTTTAGTTTATTGATTCGAAAATACTCCTGAAAATTCGAATATCTAATACGATTCTTATGCGGACCAAACTATGACCCCTTCTTCCAGACCGAAATACGATCCAAGGACTCCCCGACGGCCTCCAGGCCTTCCCTGAAAAAAAAAACGCTTCTATTTTCTGTTTCGTAGTGGCGTTGGCATTAAAGCATTTGCCGTTGATCAATCCCTTTTTGGGATGCGGCACGCATTCTACTTCCATTTGTACATTCGTAGTGCGATGTGGCCTATACAATGACTTGCGGGGGCCAGCCGATGTACAAGTCAGTGTTTTTATCCTCCCAGACAAGTCTGGTACCAATTAACCGACCCCGGAGGGATGGAAGGCTTGGTTGGCCCGGGCGACTCACGACCAGGGCGGAAGTGGTGTAGTGGCAAGTGGCACGCTTACCACGCGAGCGGTCCGGGGATCAAATCCTGGGTCGTGAGTCGCCCGGCCAACCAAGCCATCCCTCCGGGGTCCGGGGTCGGTTAATTGGTACCAGACTTGTCTGGGAGGATAAAAACACTGACTTGTACATCGGCTGGCCCCCGCAAGTCATTGTATAGGCCACATCGCATTCAAACGCCACTACGAATGTACAAATGGAAGTAGAATGCGTGCCGCATCCCAAAAAGGGATTGATCAACGGCAAATGCTTTATCCTTTATTTTCTGTTTGCTCTTCAACTACCGTATGCGCTATCAAGGACCATACCGGATCCTAACACTCTTGAAGCCAATCACCCATTACCTCACTAATTTTTACGGGGCTCGTCTGTGAGGGTGAAATTAGTGACTCATACATAGAGCACACACAAGTTGTTCCTCAGGCTAGGCCGCAGTCAAATTCCGCTATTTGAGTGGAGGTAGAATGTGGTGCATATTCCATAAGGCATTCATCGATCCGGTTTTTTTTTAATTTTTGTAATCTTTCTTCATTTTAGATCCAAGGAGTATTACAGCAGACTCAGGACAGATTCCAGCACATGTCTGATCAAATAATTCGCCGTATCGATGACATGACAAAGCGCATCGATGATCTCGAGAAGAACATCTCTGATGTCATGTCTCAGAATCAGATAGAACAGCAACAACCTTAATATTCCTATTTATCAGTAACGCACATAACCCTATGAACTGATCTACTTTGGTTTGGATGGCTCCATAACCTATTTTTCGGTTGTGGTTGGCAATTGTCCGCGCTTTTATCAATAACAAGCTTGTCACTTTTTGCATTTTTGCAGCCAATATTTGCCTTTTTCTACTCATAATAAATGTATTATCAAGAGAAACATTGTTCAATATGTGTATACTCCATCTACCTATCAGTTGTGCACAATTTGTCATGAATTATTATTTGCTTCTGTATGTTAGCCGAAGTCGTAGTTTAGCATGGGAGCAGAATCTTCATCGTCAGCGAAGAAACCCGAAATTGTCAGTCTAACCAAAGAACAAGTTCGAAGAGCTACTGAATTACTAAAGAAACACGTCAGTGGGAAAGAATTCCTGAACAAACATCAGTTTCAGGTGAGTAGCTCCATATTCATTTAACCGTACCTTGACCGCATGCAGCTCCTTTTCTCTCTCCCTCTCTCTGTCTCGTTTCCTAATCGAGAACAAGTGAAATTTCTGCTAAAGCGATGAGGGAAGTATTATTGAATTCTTCAAATTCTCTCTTCTTGCAACCTCAGCTGTTGGTATGTTTCTTAAATTTCTTGTGCCTCACGATGTTGTCAGGTGAAACATTCATGTAAAGGAATAATGTTCGGTCTGAATAATCGTCTTCAGCGGCAGAAGGTTCTACCCTTTGAGTGGAGGGATGCGCGCCACAAAAGAGCGTTAGGCAGTTCAGCAGTACACTTGAGACGTAAATGATATGTAATGGTATGAACGTCGTACCCTGAACCCCCTCGCCTTCCTTTAGCGCTTTTTTGGTAGATAGGTAGCTGTCAGATTTGACCGTGGTATCAGTTTGATTGCCTTCGATATTTATTATAGTATTGATTTCAAAATTTGACCGACGCCAAGTTACGAGATAGCTCAATTACGATAAAGGGAGAAGATAAAGGGAGCACATGGGAGAAGTATATGCCCCAGGACATCTAAAGCGCTCCGCCTCAAAAGTGTGCCGCCCACTAGTTTCGTTGGTGATTTGGAGGAGTTGTGTTGCTAGCAGCGGCGCAACTGGAGCAACTTGACTTTATCATGGATTGGTATCGTGCCAACAAACGGTCACGGTAAATTTATCCCTACGTTTACCGTATTGACCGCTGCCCGTTCTTGAGAAATCAGTAGCCAAACACGGGGGTCCTGATGGCTTTCTCTGCTTTTCTTGCCATTGGGTACTTTTGAGCACCCCCTTCCCATCCCCTGGATACCTCTCTGGAAGCTTACGTAATCGCTGCCTCTAAACGACACGTATCTACCTCCTCTCGCAGATTTGCAAGTTCTGTCTTAACGCCCTGCGTGTATGCGAATTGTGGAGCGTACTGAAATACATTTGAGTTCACTAAAGAGTCAACTGTTCTCTATTGAATTTCTCGTTAGTTCAGTAATCTTTAGATAATGACTTTATCATGTTTCGATAAAGAGCGTTCGAACCAGGGTCCAGCCTTTCGCAGTATTAGAGCGAGGGTCGCATTCGCGATTTTGGGAAGGGGGTCGCATCTGGGGTTGAGCACGGTCAACCACCTCTGAAAAAAGTGTGAACGGGGACTGCAAAAGGGGTTGTAATAGACGGTGTTTTCGATGAGTTTGGCGCAAGTTTCATGAAAGCAGGGTAAATAAGGCAAAATTAGTGGATTTGCCGCTCTTCTTTCGCGTCGAGATCTCCAAAAGAGAGTGGGGTGTCGCAAAATTTCTAGAAAAGTGCGAACGCGATGGCTGACCCTGGTTCGAACTTCCACGAAAGTCTCCGTTGGGCCTTTCAACCACCCCAAGCGTCACTCCAGTCATACTCTTTTCTAATCTTTGCCTCACCTTGATTACCCAACCTTTTTGGGTGAGCGCTCAGTTTGTGTTGAATTCTGCGATTGTTCTTACGCGACAGCTACCGCACTGCACAGTCACGCTCGAAGAGTCTGACTTACATCTCCCACGCTTTCTGCTAACCCCTGGTCAACTGATCCGCTAGCGCTTGTACGTTTTCAGGAAATTTATTCGGAGCTCCAACCCATAACTTCCTTATTGTTCGACGTGGTGGAGGACGGAGGTCGGTGCTCATTCTCGAATTTGCTTCTTTTGGCTGATGGACTGCTCGGTGACGCAAGTTCACAATCGGCAACCTTACTAAGACTATTTGGCACTACAGGGAAGGTTGGTTCGGAGGTCTAATTGTTTCCTTGATGTAAACCCTCTACTTTCTTACAAGAATTGTATACGCTCTATTCTTTTTATCGCAGGCACTAGAACGTATTGTGTCGGTCTATGCTAACCGAAATGGGCTCAGTGACAGCGATTCATCTGCACTTCTCGAATACTTAATGCACGAAGCTCCCACTGAAGCGCGTTTTGATCGATGGTTATTAGGGCATTCATTGGCCGCTCAACTGGTACTACATGTATTTGCACCACTCATTTTCGAAAAGGGTAGGTCAATAGTTTTTTGGTTGCAGGTTGAGTCTTGACCTCTCACACACACATCTCTTTGACATTTGTTTCCGTTTGTTTTGTTGTCAGCAGCAAGGTTTTCCTCGTTCGAATATGTTCAGTTCCTTCATGTTATGCGCAAGTATTATTGATAATCGCTCACGTTTCTGGTTTCAGGCCCATCGCTTCATCCATCCACACCATGTGAATCATCACTGCTCACTCACAGTGCCGTCATGGTCATAAATATGCACCTACCGAGCGAAAGAAGAAAGCATTGGTCATTACTTTTCTCCAGGTGAGGTACTAACTTCACTATAGTATATCATGCCGAGCGCAAGGCTAAAGACAAAGCAGAAAGATCAAATAATGAATGTGAAATGTAATAACCGATAAATATGAATTTCGGAAAAGTCGGCGCGTATTTCAATTTTTTTTGAAATTAATTTTTCTTCTTAGCTCACAACCAAGAAATATGTGCTCCATCATTATGGACAGGTTGCTGATGGATGCTCCATTCACGCTCAACGGATAGTGAACGAAACGTTTTCAGTTTCACCAGCTTCGACAGTTGCTCAGGACGCAGTAGTGGAATCGGCGTTGCAATCCTTTGTTCTACTCTGACTTTGCTTTAGGAAGCGATGTTAAGAAGCTTCAATTGTGCTTTGACGACACTAGTGAAGCTCTGCCAGTTCTCGTGCATTGCATTTTAGACTCTTTCCGACCAGCTTCACAAGGCACTTGTCTCAGTGTGGCAGGCTGACCAGATTTGTTGTTTTTTCTCAAGTTTCTGGACATCAACAACGAAATTTTGGCACTTCTGGCGGACTATCGCAACACAAGCTTGTAGCTGTACCGCTTTCATTGAAGCGCTGCATATGAACGGAGCTGTCGAACATGCTTCCACTTGAAGACAATTTTTTCAGCTATAATGGCTGCGAAATGCTATGAAGCGAGCAATTGAAACGCTATGAAGCGAGCATTGACCATCGTTCACATACGTTTTACAGTGAATGTTTCAAAGCGACCCCCAAAGGTCCCGAAACATGAAGAAATATGTAGATGCGCAAACCTTTCCCAACAACCTAATGTCTTCGCTTAAGAACGACTGATTCAGAGTTTTTCGCCCATTTCATTCACTTGAAGCATTATATTTCATTGAGTGGAAAATGGAGCATTTTGTTTGTGATGGCTGAAGGTTGCACCTGTGGGAGGGGTAGAACGTGCTATGTTGCTTCAAACACTACCGTCCCTTGATGTGATATATACGCTTGTGGGAGATCACTGATTTGCTCGCGTACGCCATAGTTTCTACCTAGTGCTACGCTGTCATGCTTTTATTAATGAGGAATGACGATTGGAACTTTGAAACCATTGTTCTAATTCATCTCACTCACACTCCGAACTAGAATCATGACGAATGAACATAGCTAGCATACATTATGGCGACATCTTTTGTTGTCACATTCTGCGAGGATGAAGTGCAAATGTTCACACAGTCCTCGACACTGCAGTACGGTTCCGATAGTACGGAAATTTTTTGCATTGACGCGCAACAGCTGATTCGACTTGCCAACTGGCTGACTCTTCTATATTTTCATGCTTTGTGAATTTTTTTTTTGATTTCGGTCGTGTTATTATATCCCATACCAAATGGGCCAGCTGATAGCTCTATAGCCCTGATCTATACCAGCTAAGCGAAAACCATGCTTAGATCGAATTATGACACCTTGGTTTTTACAGCTCGCTTCATGGGTCGAGTTTCTCCCAAATGACTAAACGAATCAATGAAGAAGGTCCATGCATCGTCGTTGTCAACTCATCTAACGGCAGTATTTTTGGTTGTTTTGCTTCCGAAGGTAACTTTATATCTGTTTAAAATCTTTTATATGACTTGACTTGACATTCTGCTCAGGTTTCCTTATGGGACCAAATTACCATGGGGACGCGACCTCATTCTTATTCGAGGTGAAACCTCAATTACGAATATTTTCTGCCACTGGAATGACCAATGACTATGCTTATCTCAATGTTCAACAAGTTAGCTTACCAAATGGTTTGGTAGGTATTTTATTTTCTTAATTTTTTTTTCATACACCGAAGACATTCCATGAGCTCTTTTTTTTTTCAGGGTATGGGAGGTCACGAGACGGTGTGGCCATTTTTCATTGATGAGGACTATGGAACGGGAACTTCTATGGCCAATATTAGCTCTTTTGAGAAGTGCCACCTTGCTGGATCTGATCATTTCGAAATAAGGTGATACTAGTCGTTCAAGTAATGAAGCTTACGAGGGTATGCTTAAATATAGTTGTGGGCTTGGTCAACCTCTCCTTCGCGGGAAATTCAAGGACTCATTCGGCAATTACGTCAGGTTATGGTCAGCGTCAAAATAGGTGAAGCGCACGCGCTGCATCATGCAGATTGCCGAGTGAGATGTGCTTAAATGGTTTAAAGTGGGGGGGGGCGGGAGTTCGTGCGGTGGGGGATGGTTGTATTATGTGGAGTTGTGACAATGGAATAAATACATATCGCATATGCAAATGTCTTGAGAAAGTGCTGTAGTGGTGAGCGGCGCTAGTTTACCACAATAACCGCCAACCAGATCCTGGGTCGTGAGTCGCCCGGGCCAACCAAGCCTTCCATCCCTCCGGGGTCGGTTAATTGGTACCAGACTTGTCTGGGAGGATAAAAAAACACTGACTTGTACATCGGCTGGCCCCCGCAAGTCATTGTATAGGCCACATCGCATTCAAACGCCACTACTATTTTGAATGGAAGTAGAGTGCATGACGCAGTCCAGGGAAGAATTGATGGACGCGTAAGCTCTATTCTTTTTATTTTTTGAATGTGCGCGTGCACATATATTTGAATATGTATCCCATTTAGCTCTACTGTTGAAGAGGGTTTTACTGTAGCCGGCGGACCCTGCGACTGCGCGGGACTAACGAGGGGGGAGGTTGGTGTAGCCGAAGTTCCCTTGTAAGCAAAGTTTATGCATGAAATGGTATCCCCTGCGGAATCCTGGCTGAGCGTTTTGCTTTTCCTCTCAGTCCACTCAGTGGGCCTGAATAACTTAATCATTACGTATTTATTCTTCTTCAATTTTCCTGGTCATAAATTTCTTGAAAGGACATCAACTTGATCAATGCGCATCTAGTCCGTTCCGTGCGTTCGCCGATTCTTCGGCACTGCTCTCAATACACGCGCAATCTTACCGCTCTTGTCGTTGATTCAGTTATCACAAGTTCCCAATTGCAGCAATCTGGAAGTCTGGCGTGTAGGTGACAAACCTCCTATGCCCTTTGGAGACGAGATCAAACGAAGTGAAAAGTCGATAATTGATAAGGTGGTCGGTTTTTCCAATAGTTTATATCTGCGCACTATTATGGTTGTAATGGTCGAATGATAATTTAGGACCCAGAAGCTGTAGCTTTGTTGGAGTTGAGTGGTCGTACAATGCACTCTGAAGCTTATCGGGAACCAGCGCCTTTGCTAGACGAGCCATTTGAACTCTAGATATATGTAAGAATTATACGGACGGATTTCGCTGTTTACCTCACTTTATCATGTTTACCTCATTTGCCTCACCTCATTATGCTACGTTACACAAAGTCATAATTAATCAAGCTGTGATCTACTCACCAAAGATCATTCCATTGACTAAATCCAGGATGCTATAACTCATTCCCTAAATTGTATATCTTACAATCATATCTGATATTCCGTTATACATGTGTTGTTTCTTTTGTTCATTTTCATTGGACCTGATTAACTGTGATGTGAAAACCTAGCATAAATTTTTGAGTGTTTATTTCTACACTACTACAAGATTATCTATTTACTATACAGTAACAAAACTTTGAACTACACTATTTTGCAGGTTGTGGTTCTTCGTTTAGGTTGATCTTCTCATATCCACTAGTTATTGATGATTCGCGGAAAGCGGGTAGTGATTCCCATGGTGTTTCCAAGTCGAATTTGCGGAATTCTTGAGCCAGCTCAGTAGGTTCATAGACGATACGCTTTAGCTCGGGATCAAATCGTACCTAAACGAATCGTTTTTTGAAAGCGATGACGACAGACATGAGACAGTAAGAAGCCATATATTAGGTTGGCAAGAAAGTTCTGCGACACTTTCTAAAATTTTCTTTTTTTTGAAAAATCAATAGGTAACATTTATGACTAACAAATGGTAGAGCATTCTCGGGCTTTAATCCACGAGGTGGATATAAGTGCTGCAGTCAGTAGTTATCCAAGAAAATTCAAAAAACTCCGACCACTGGTAAATCCATACTCCGAGTCCCTGTCTAGTACAAAT
>MU869273.1:0-10333 GCA_036418205.1 Ostertagia ostertagi
CACTTCCGGCAGTGGATTACCGCCAGTTTTGGCTAGGCGGTGGGGGATGTCCAGGCCATCAGCATCTATGAGTGAAGTCGAAGAAATTGTACCCTCAGTACCCGTGCAGCCACCGTCCCTTCCTGGCAGAGAGGGCAACGGCAGAGGGGGAGAAATCTCACGGCGAACGATCTGCCCATCTGTTTTTCAAATATCGGACGATGACGATTAGCTGCATACCACTCGAGAAGAACCAGATACGTACTATCACATGAGATGATTGAAAGATTTTTCTGTAGGACATGGAAGCGTACACACCATATATGAAAAACTGACCTCCGCCATCCAAACCCTTATAAAACGAACGTGCCCGGAGCAAACCACGAGAGCGAGTAAGTGCCATTACCCTACAGATGTTGGCCACTCGGAAGAACTGGGAAGAACCATGACCCCTGTGGCTCGAACGGTGTTAAACAAGGCCATACGTTACAGAGTCAAAAATGATTATCGAGAGTATACGGCACAAAAAATACGAGGAGAACACGTGTTGGAAAAGTATTGGATCCCTTCCTACACATCCCTACCATTTCGGACAATAAAGCCATCTGCTTTGTTAGGAATTCAGGGGTTATTAAGACGAGTACTGATATATGTTCTTTCAAGGCTTATCGACTTTTCAGCTGCTTCAAGTGCAACCGGAATTGACGTCATTCAATGATCCTGAATAAACATCCGGAAGAGAAGTGGCGAGCTCTCGAATCTGAAGTGATACAGGCAATCCTCAAACGAAGAGTGGAAAATCACCCGAAAATCACCAAGTTCGAGCAGAGCACTCAAAACGCCTGCAAAAGTTTCTCTCGCCTCCGCTAGCAGATATATTCACGGAAATACTTGCGTCAGGAACTGTTCCGAAAGATTGGCTTGGGATCCAACACTTTTGATACACAAGAAAGGACCGCGTGACGTCTTGGCTAATTACCGCCCAATAGCACTGTTATCAGTGTGCTCAAGGTCTTCTCGCGTGTCATCCTAAACCGCATTCGTCAAATCTCAATACAAATACATGTAGAGAGCAAGCCGGTTCCGTGAAGGATTCTCCACTATTGATCAAATCCACGTCGTCTCTCAACTTACAGAAAGATGTCGAGAATACCGAATCCCTCTATGCTATCTCTTCATCGACTTCAAAAAAGCATTTGATACGGTTGAACATCAAGCAGTACTGAATGCTCTCACAAGCTTTCGGAATTTCCTCGAAGATACATTGAAATAATACGACAATACAAGCTGCTACACTGATATCAATTTACTCAACGACCCGATCCGTGTGAAGATTCAACGAGGTGTACGACAAGGCGAAGTCATTTCTCTCAAAGCTGTTCTCTGCTGCTCTAGAACTCGTAATGCAAAGCGTCCAGTTGCCTTGCGGCATCGTTATAGATGCTGAAAAACTCCAGCACTTGATGTTTGCGATGATATTGTGCTCATTGGTAGCGAATTTTACAGCGTATCTTTTCTTCGGTCCTTTGTGTGTCACTCCACAATAAACAATGTTTTGATCTATGGTTACGCATTTATGTTCTCTTTATAAAACATTCGGGAGAAAAAAATTAACTCAGATACCTGTTGTGCCGTTGCGCCTCCGGTAGGTTCCCAAACAACGTTCAACACAGGTGGTGCGGTTTCCTTAATATGTGCTTTATTCCAACATGTTTTTTTAGTTTGAACATTGTTCACGTCGGGTAGAAAACAGAGTATTCTCTATTATGCATTCTTTGGCATGTACCATTCCAAGTGGACCAGCAAATATAATAATTTGGTTTTCAGGCGAATGATGACAATTGTGCTCTGATATCCCAGTCAGTTCTCTTTGCTCATCATCTATGACCATGTCCTGGGTATCCACAGTTCAGCGGCCGAGTGTGTCTTGTGAGCACTGACATGTATTGGCGAAGGGGCACTGGATTTTGCTTTTTGCTTTTTGCTGTGAAATTCTTCCAAGAAGTATTGATGGCTTCTAACATACTTTCTAACTCAACACACAAGTCCACCTACTGGCTAGCCTCCTCATTTGCTCGTTGTTTTCATGAGCTAGAATTCCAATTCCTTCGACACCTCCATTTGAGCCTCACTCTTTACGATCACCCTTTAGGATATTCCAGGTGTCGGGCTACATACAGGATCAACCAGAAGGTAAAGTGCAAGAGTAAGACTTCTCCTTCAGAAGTTGAACTAGAAAAGGGGAGCGCATAGTCGTTTGGTGGCACGATGATTGGGCTACACGGTGGCGCTGGAAACTATATTCCTAGAACGTTCCAATTTTCAATGAATTTCCCGAAATGTGTGGTCGAAGAACCTCAGAAAGAAGCAGATTTTCTTTTACTTTGTTTTCTCTTCAAAAAGCCGTCGCCATCAAGGTGTTGTCATTTGCCTTCATCAATGATCCTGGTATTATAGGTTGGTTCTTGGTTCCCCAAGCAAAGCCCTTCTTGTATTTTCTATCAGATCAGAATGAAGAAATTTGGAGGTTGGGCTTTCGCTGCTACTCAAACCCGCTGTTGGCTCTCAAATCGGCAAAGCTAGGCTGCTTATGCTTGTTGATTTGTTGGAGCACTAAACGCAGTCCACGATACCGATGAATGTGCTGCAGTCAATAAGGTACAGCCAGTGGATCCATCACCAGCCAAGGCCACCAATCGATACACCAACCAAGGATCACCAACTTAAATCTCCAGCCACTATTGACCAATACCGTCAGGCACAAATCAATATAGAATATCCCAATACGTATCCAGAGGAAAGGCTAACCAACCATAACCTTAACTACTGTGACATAACAGAAGTTGATTAAATGTTAGTATTGACAAATGTTGCTTCACTAAAATAATTTGAAGAGTCGGCATTCTAGAGCAAATCTACCACTCTACCTTCGAAACAACGAGCTAGACTGTTTTATTACCAGCACTATAGAAACTTTTCGTTAATCACATCAGTCAAAAGCAACGAATCCTGCTGCCTAACGCAATAGCTCGGATGTGCTCAGTTCCACTGAAGCCTACTTTGATATGAGCGCGGTAGCGAGCGGAGCCAAGCTGGTGTATGTAAATCGGCTAAGGGTGTTTGTTGGTAAGGGTTGTTGGCCTGAAACTCGTATTCCAAGTTGAAGCAAGGATAGCGCAATGGTTTTTACATATGCTGTGGGGGTAGTCAAACAAATGGTGAGGGAGAGAAACTGATAGCGATGGATAAGAACTGATAAGGGGCTAGAAAGTGACGCCAGTTTTGTTATGTTGTTGATATATGACACTAGATCATCCATACTTGCAAGTTATATGTAAGTTGATACTGAGACATTGTCGTCACCGAAAATGACATTGTCAGCGAAAGTGATTACAGCTGATAAAGGCTGGTAAGACATGTCGACGTGGAAGTCGTCAATTCCGTTACTGAGCTCGGGTTGACACTAGAGCATCTACGCTTACAAGCTCTATGAGATGTGGGACGGGGACATTGTTGATGGGTAATTGAAAGTGATTGCAACTAATAAGGCTGATAAGGAGCCTTAGTATGCAAAGGTCGCCGACCCCGTTACGCATCCCCGTTGACACTGGAGAATTTTACGTAACTCGTGTCATGTGCAATGGGAAGGGGAACATTGTCTGGGGGTGTGGGATGGTGGTGACAATTGATAAGGACTGTTGGGACGCCTATGAACGCGAAGATCACCACCATCTATTGCACAGCCCACGTTGTCATCACGGCATCCATACTAACAAGTGTTATGTGGTGAGGGAGGTGCGACATCCTTGATGAGTGTTTGAAAATGAAAACATCTGTTAGAAGCTGCTAAAAATCCATAAAGCGCAAAAGCCGCCATTTCGTTGCGCAGGCTACGTTGACACTAGAGCTTTCTTACTTACAAACGTTCTGCGATGTGGGAACGGTGTCACACCGTGTCTATATGATCAGCTTAGCTTGAGCAGGTTTGGCGAATGATGTATTTCATTCCCAATTCAAAACCAAGATGGTCAGGAGCCGTGAATCTGCCAGACTTTAGAATTATCAAACAATGTGAATGCAAATCAAAGACAAGCGTTAGATGCCCACCTATTATTAATGAGCATTCCGTTTTCATTTTGAGGCTAACGGCATACAGTACTCGCCGTTTGAAATCAAAAATCCACGCAAATCCCGCGATTTCGCGTTATTTTCGTGAATTCGTTATGAATCGGTGCAAAATTGAGCTTCTCAGAATTTGAGGATGACGTTTAAATTCAGCTTGTCGATCTCTCTATAAGAACTTGCTCTCAAACCTTGGGAAAAGCTCAATATAGGATTGCGCCATGCAGTCGAGTTCCATTTCGAGAAGTAACTGATTAGACATGATGCGTTCATAATTACATCAGTGAAGCATGATCGTTCTATAAAAAGATGGGCTTCAAGGTTGCCCAGAATGCGCCACGTACTCGACTTGGTCTATTACATAGCGAAATTGATAGAATATTTTATACTGATAGAAGATTTCAGCGGGACTAAGTGGAGTAGGCCGAATTTGTGACATCCCAATTTCCAAGAGAACTTTGGAAGAAACCTGAGGGGGAAAATTCCTACACTTCCGTACACTATGCTTACTTGTTTGTAGGTGTTTCATAAAAAGCTTGGCTGCAAATGGATGGTTCGTCCGTGGAGTGGCCCCAAACATCACTCCTCGTCATGCCCCAAGAAATGATTTCATTTTTTGATTTTCCATGTGATCCCTCAGAACTGAAATGTGCACTGGTCGATTCTTCGTTAAAAGTACTTCTGAATGATATGCAATACTGCCCACATTCAAAGCTTGGATATTTCACGGTTTTCGGCCTTTTCCCATCGCCGATCGCCTTCCCCAGCCCTTGGAGGCCACGTGCGATATAGGTGCGCGTGCGTTAGAGCTCATGTGATGGCCGATGGCTTCGGCCGTAGTTGGTGGCAGACCGATCGATCGCTCTGGCCGTTGCACGAGCGTGGGAACGTGCCGCTAGCCCTTCAGGTTCCTTCGAAAAATCTCTTGGAAAATTGGGAAATGTCACAAAATCGGCCTACTAGTCTCCGCTGAAATCTGATCTGAGGTTAGCATCTGAACGCAGGGAAGGAAATTTTGGGCTCAGAGACTACACATCTCACGTTCTTGGCTTTGAAATGGAAATCGAAATCCTGGAAACTTGAAAAAACTATCAATTTCGCCATGTACTAGACCAAGTCGAGTACGTGGCGCATTCTGGGCAAGCCTTGAAGCCCATCTTTCTATAGAACGATCATGCTTCACTGATGTGATTATGAACGCATCACATCTAATCAGTTACTTCTCGAGATGAAACTCGAGTGCATGGCGCAATCCTATATGGAGCTTTTCCAAAGTATCAAAGCATTCTTATAGTGTCCGACGAGCTGAATTCAAAGATATCTTCGGATTCTCGAAAGCTCAATTTTGAACCGAGTTATAACGAATTCACGAAATTAACGAGGATTCGCGTTATTCGCGTGAATTTTCGATTTCAAACGGCGAGTACTGTAGTATAATGCCAATTTTGCTTCGCCCGCTTTCGCGCGCACCACACGATAGACGAAAATGGAGGGCCCGTGGAACATCAGCTGCCTTACTCCGCAAAGCACCTCATTATTGGATATGTTATTCGAATGACCCAAGGTTTTGCAGGCTCTCCAGCTTCATTGAAGTCCATCATAGATGCGCCTGTGATAGAGTGCGAAGCTGATCTGGTATAGTTATCAACATAACCCTGTAAACACGCAGCATTTCTCTTGAATTCTGATAATTAGCGGTGAAAAGGGTTATGCCGTTAACCTCAAAATAGAAATGAAACATGCTTACTCACAATAAGAGAGCATGTTATCTAATGCTTATCCTTCATTCACATTGTCCGAAAATTTTAAGGTGAAACGGTTCAATGAGTTTTGGTCTTCTAATTGAAATGTATCACTCACGAAGAATTTGCTTGCTAAAGTGATTATATCGGTACAACATTCACGTCCCACACCGTACAACATGTGAGTAAGACACCCTAGTATCAACGTGGACTGCGCAACGGATCGGCGACTTTTGCGTTCTGAAGGCGCCTTGAAAGCACTTATCAGTTGTTATCATTCTCTTTCACCCACAAATAATGTTCCGGTCCCACCCACATAAAAGTTGTAAGTATGAACGAATGGAATGTCAACGTGAACTACCACCAAAAACAACCACTTTTGCGCTCTAACGCATCTTATCAGTTTTTATCAGCTCTTATCACTCTCAGTCATATGCCAAAAGTGTCGTGATACCACCCCACATAACACTTGTAAGTATGGACGCTCTAGTGTCAACGCAAGCTGCGTAACGGAATTGACGACTTTTGCGTTCTGACGCGCCTTATCAGCCCTTATCAGTTGTTATCACTTTCATCACCCACCAACAATGTCCCCGTCCCACCCCACATAACACCTTGTAAGTATGGTTGCTCTGGTGTCAACGCGAGCCAGGCAACGGAATCGACGACTTTTGCGTTCTGACGCGCCTTATCAGCCCTTATCAGTTGTTATCACTTTCAATCACCCACCAACAATGTTCCCGTCCCACCCCACATAACACTTGTAAGTATGGTTGCTCTGGTGTCAACGCGAGCCAGGTAACGGAATCGACGACTTTTGCGTTCTGACGCGCCTTATCAGCCCTTATCAGTTGTTATCAATCACCCACCAACAATGTCCCGTCCCCCACCTAACACTTGTAAGTATGGTTGCTCTGGTGTCAATGCGAGCCAGGTAACGGAATCGACGACTTCCGCGTTCTATATCAATTGCTATCGCTTTCAGTCATGTACCACCAATGTCCCGGGACCACCCCACATAACACTTGTAAGTATAGACGCTCTAGTACCAATATGAACGACAAAACGAAATTGGCGATGCTCGCTTTCTAGCCCCTCTTATCAGCTATTATCAGTCGTTATCAGTTCCTATCACGTACCACTTGTGTCCCCATCCCACCCCCTATAACATATGTAAGAACCACTGCGCTATCGTTACTGTGACTCGAGCTATGAATTTCCGGTCAAACACACACACACACACAACAGACACACTTAGCCGATTATATATAGTAGGATTATGTGATAATAGGATTTGAAGAAGCTCTTTCAGTTATTAAGCAGAAGGAAGGAAAACTGCAAAAGCCTGTAAAAATCAACCCCGCTACCGCTCGCTTCCGAAGTCGTACCGTTATCAACAGCGCCACTGTCACATCCACCCTCGATTGCCTTATGTTCAAGACTGCACAAGGAAGAAACCTTTTGCATTCCTGTTCACAGAACTGTGTATCAGGTTGGGAAGGCAGATTCCAAATAAGTCTTGCAAAGAGCATATAGGGGCAAACATCCCGGGGACATTCCTTTGAGTCTGGTGGGGATCCAATGTGATCTCACTCCCCTTGTGCATGACCTTTTGTGTGATATTTTACTTACTTGTCCTGAAAGGTTTGACCAGAGATCTGGCGGGCCGATTTCCTGCTACTGCTCCTTTTCCGAAGAACACAACAAATACAAAGCTTTTTGGCCAAATTACTGGGAAAAAAGTTATCAAATTCGGTAGAAATGTGGAAGGGGAGTTTATTAAATCAAGAAGAACATCGTTCTTCAACCTCGTAAGGTTAAGAGGCAGCAAAATTACAGCTCGTGATTTTACAAAGTGGGTGGTAGACTTCTGGTAAATGACCTTGGAAAGGTCAGCCCGTGGCTGCAAAGTTAACCCATAAAGGACGGCCAGTGCATTTGTTGCGTGCGCCACATGGTGAGTCATTGAATTAAATTGCGGAACCGACAACCCTTGCACGGGGTCGAGGAGAGAATTATGTAAATGATGCTAAAACACGCAGTTTGAGACGGGGCTAAATAGGAGACCTTGTCTCATCATCCAAAAGAGGAGGTTTTCGTTGACGACAACCTCGTAGCCCTTCTTTCCGCTTCAAAACAATGGTGCAAAGAATAAATGGAAGCTGCAGGTGAGTCATAAAGAAAAGCCTCACGGCGGGGGTGGGGTGTGGTGGGGGGGGGGTGGTATTGGGGGGGGCGCCCCGTGGGGTGTGGGTGTGGGGGGGTGGGAGTGTGTGGGGGGGGTGTGCGTGGGGTGTTGGGGTGCGGGTCTCGTACACGTAAAAATCCGGGTCCGGGCAAGGCAGTGGCTATGTTATGGAGAGGGGGGTAGCTCGTGGATCCGGTAAAGTGGAGATCTCCTTTCGTAGGATGCGATCGGCATGCAAATAATAATGCCTAGTAGTATAAATTTAAGAAGACATAGGTAATGTATGCTAAAGTTTATTGTAGGGGCTTGTCAAGAAGGAATCTTTATTTCGTACGTGGTCCTGATTAAATTATTGTGGTGTCTAGGGTCAGGGTCCTCGCTCGACACGTCCTAGGTCGGAGATGAGGTGTGTATAGGGGGGAGGGGGGATATTGTGGGTGTAGAATGATGGAAAAAGATCGAGAAATCAAAAGAAACATACAAAAGATAATAATGGTGACTAATGTGCGCACCCGTCCGTTTGTGTAAAAGCAAAGTTATGTCTCAGTAGGATAGCAACACCCTACCGCCGCTACGTAAACGATATCTATGGTCTCTTGAGAAAATGGCCCATGCTCCTCTTCGATTATTTCTGATAAAGTTCCTTTCGGGTTCGTCGGTAGTATCGCTCACTCTGTTGAATTAACTTCAGTGTACCTACCCAATTAGTCCGTTATGTTCACGCAACACCTTAGTTCGTATAAACAGTAGTACATCACACCTATCTTCAAAACTGTGCTCCCGTCTGATATTTCTATCTATAAATCCATCAGCGCCACCTCCATTTTTTGTTCGAGATGAAGGTTAATGGGATTGAGGACTTGAAGTTTCGTTATAATGATAAGCTTGACTTTTCTCTTTTTTTCAGTTCAATTTTCAAATTTCGAATGAATCTGCACAAAAGCGTACCACCGCCCTCCAGATTTTCAAAACTCTGAAAACAAAGACTGTAGAACACTCATTCCAGTATGTGAGACTTATGTTCGCCCACTAGCAGATAATGGGACTGGTTTTCCTGTCTGCATAAGAAAGAAGACACTGTTCTGATTGTGAAGGTTCGTTTTGTTGACTAGAAGTATGCCGCTTCGTCACCATCCATCAATAGAGCAGTCAGAACTTTCTCCCAGATGTATTAGGTCGTGAAGAAAGTTCTTGCGCTTTTCGACCTTGATTTTCAAATGCCTGTATCTCGGCTCATTCGAAACCTTTTTGATTGGAGTAAAGACTGTTAGAATCCACAAACCTCTGCCAATAATAGCTGCGTTGAATCAGCCCGGTAGTGCAGAATACTGGAGCTCTAGAGACGATGAACCCGGCGGAGGTCGTTTCCGCATCATGTTGGTTTTTGAAGCATAACTCTTTGGAGAAGCTATCCAGGTAGTCGAGAAAGTGACAAATTATAGGCAAAAGGTCTACCGAGTAGGATGTTCGCAGGACTAATTCGTAGCCAATCTTGTCCAACTTCTGCAGGGTTGGTTGTGGAATGTGCGTCCGAGCTACCTGTCAGGGACGAGCCGGTTCCTTTATAATGAGGAATTTCGAGCATATGTGCCAGAGTTCTAGGAGTAGTTTGACACATTATCAGGAGTACTTTTTCCACATTAACAGATCCACCTGGTTACGAAAAGCTAGACCAGCCGCTGACCTTATGAAAGTCACCTCAACCTTCCTTCAGTGAAGTTTCACTTTTGCAAAGTTTGTAGAGCCTGATCGCGGTCGATCACTTCACCAAAGGTTCGTATTCTGTAGCAAAGAATCCGTTCTTTGTCGTGCGTCGCAAATGATCAAAAAGTCAGGTCGTTTTCATGGCATGAAACAAGCTAGAACGCGGCGAACGACCCTTCAAAATGGTGAGCTGTCGCGGCACGCCCTATTTTTGGGACTTTCCAGCTCTTCCCGTACAACAAGAAAACACAATGCAAGTGCGATTAGTTTAGGAGGAACCCTCTCAATAGATTTGTGCAAACGTGCTTCAACCAGAACGTTCGACTAATCGTTGGCGTTGTCCAATCTCCGATCACCACCCTCACAATCTTTAGGGCTCTCGCTATTCTTACAAAAGCTTTTTGAACAATTGCTTCAGACCATATTTATTGCGAATCTCAGCCAAGTGCGTCTATAATATCTTGACCTGCTTCCTCTCCATACTGGCCTGCTTTGAGCTAGAAAAAGGAAATCATGCAAATTTGCTCTTGGAGTATGCCGTATTCAAGGCTTCAAAAAATGACAACTTCTAATATAAAATAGCTAACTTCGTAGTGTC
>MU869273.1:17908-27993 GCA_036418205.1 Ostertagia ostertagi
CGACGACTTCCGCGTTCTATAACAATTGTTATCGCTTTCAATCATGTACCACCAATGTCCCGGGACCACCCCACATAACACTTGTAAGTATAGACGCTCTAGTACCAATATGAACGACAAAACGAAATTGGCGATGCTCGCTTTCTAGCCCCTCTTATCAGCTATTATCAGTCGTTATCAGTTCCTATCACGTACCACTTGTGTCCCCATCCCACCCCCTATAACATATGTAAGAACCACTGCGCTATCGTTACTGTGACTCGAGCTATGAATTTCCGGTCAAACACACACACACACACCAACAGACACACTTAGCCGATTATATATAGTAGGATTATGTGATAATAGGATTTGAAGAAGCTCTTTCAGTTATTAAGCAGAAGGAAGGAAAACTGCAAAAGCCTGTAAAAATCAACCCCGCAACCGCTCGCTTCCGAAGTCGTACCGTTATCAACAGCGCCACTGTCACATCCACCCTCGATTGCCTTATGTTCAAGACTGCACAAGGAAGAAACCTTTTGCATTCCTGTTCACAGAACTGTTTATCAGATTGGGAAGGCAGATTCCAAAATAAGTCTTGCAAAGAGCATATATAGGGGCAAACATCCCGGGGACATTCCTTTGAGTCTGGTGGGGATCCAATGTGATCTCACTCCCCTTGTGCATGACCTTTGGTGTGATATTTTACTTACTTGTCCTGAAAGGTTTGACCAGAGATCTGGCGGCCGATTTTCTGCTACTGCTCCTTTTCCGAAGAACACAACAAATACAAAGCTTTTTCCAAATTACTGGGAAAAAAGTTATCAAATTCGGTAGAAATGTGGAAGGGGAGTTTATAAAATGCAAGAATAACAATCGTTCTTCTCAAAAACTCGTAAGGTTAAGAGGCAGCAAATTACAGCTCGCGATTTACAAAGTGGGTGGTAGACTTCTGGTAAATGACCTTGGAAAGTCAAAGCCGTGGCTGCAAAGTTAACCCATAACGACGGCCAGTGCATTTGTTGCGTGCGCCACATGGTGAGTCATTGAAAAATGCGGAACAACAACCCTTCGCCAATCACAGCGGGTAACGTTTATGTAAGATTATGCGACAGCAGGGTTTGAGAACGCGGCTACACAATAGGAGAACCTTGTCTCATCATCTCAAAAAAGCACGATTTCGTTGACGACAAACCTTCGTAACCCTTCTTTTCCGTCTCCGAAAACAATGGTGCAAAGAATAAATGGAAGCTGACAGGTGAGTCATTGAAAATGCGAACAACAACCCCGAGCAAGGATGTGGCTATATTTAGGGGAAGGGGTCTCGGGACGTGAAACCATGGGTAAGCCACCCATCAAATAGTAAACTTATGTAAATTAAGACAAAATGTATGTAAAATTTATTGTAGGCTTTGTCAAAAATCTATTCGTCCGGGTCCTAGAAGATATGTTATTCTACACTGCTGAAGTATATCTGGATATATTATTGTTAAAAACGTAAAAAAAAAACAAAAGAAATAATGGTGACTATGTGGCGCACGCCGTCCGTTGTGGTAAACAAAAATTCTCAGTAAGGACACCAACACCGTTTTCTTCGCATTTTCGTCTTTTCTAACAAGTACAAAATGTTGAAATTTTCCTACCGCTACGTAAACGATATCTATGGTCTCTTGAGAAAATGGCCCATGCTCCTCTTCGATTATTTCAGATAAAGTTCCTTACGCTCACTCTGTTTGCATAACTCAGTGACCTACCCAATAATCCTCGTTCACGCAACACCGCTTTAAGTTAAGTATAAACAGTAGTACATCACACTTATCTTCAAAACTGTGCTCCCGTCTGATATTTCTATCTATCGATCCCTTAGCGCCACCTCCATTTTTTGTTCGAGCTGGAGGTTAATGGGATTGTGGACTTGAAGTTTCGTTATAATGATAAGCTTCACTTATTTTTTTTTGTTTTTTTCTCTTTTTTTCCAGTTCAATTTTCAAATTTCGAATGAATCTGCACAAAAGCGTACCACCGCCCTCCAGATTTTCAAAACTCTGAAAACAAAAGACTGTAGAACACTCATTCCAGTATGTGAGACTTATGTTCGTCCACTAGCAGATAATGGGACTGGTTTTCCCGTCTGCATAAGAGAAAAGAAGACACTGTTCTGATTGTGAAGGTTCGTTTTGTTGACTAGAAGTATGCCGCTTCGTCACCATCCATCAATAGAGCAGTCAGAACTTTCTCCCAGATGTATTAGGTCGTGAAAAAAAGTTCTTGCGCTTTTCGAACCTTGATTTTCAAATGCCTGTATCTCGGCTCATTCGAAACTTTTTTGATTGGAGTAAAGACTGTTAGAATTCACAACCCTCTGCCAATAAAAGCTGCGTTGAACTGATTTACTAGGAACACTTTTATGGCGACGTTGGCCGGTCATTCCTATCAAAGACCTTTACTGTCTTAAGACAAACTGTGAAAGAAACACCGACATGAAGCATTTTAATGCGAGTACCCCTCCATCAAATGCAATGTTGGTTTGGTGGGCGGAGTTACAGCTCTCAGCAAGAATTTTGATGCATTTGGTACACACATGCGAATTTGCACACTGGACCCAGGAATTTTCAGAAGAAAGTATAAAAATTGGGGGAAAGTTAAATTGTGAACCAACAATAGAAGACGGTAAGCAACATATTTCGCAATATTAATGAGCAAAAACTGCCTTCTGGGATATTGATTTTCCATAGTAATCGGCCCCAAAACTTCCTGAACTCAGAAAAGCGACACTAAGATATCCGGTACCTAATAGATAACTATTTTCACTTCAAGTATCATCTCATTGCGTTTAAATCCTTCTATTTATAAAGCGCTAACTTTGTGTGTCGGTTTGTGTATCTGTATGTGTGTGTGTGTGTGTGTGTGTGTATGTATGTGTGTCCGTCCGCAAAATGAAGTGAGTGAGAAGGAAGCTCATGGGATAAACAAACCGCTAACAAATCGGGTAGCTTACAGGATTTGAGATATCATGTTTTGTAGATAGTTGTGATAACACTCTCAGGGCTATATAAACACCTGCTTAGCACACTTCCGTTCATTCCACATGGTGCTGCAGTGGCAGCTGGAGGGCAGTGGAGAGAGGAAGGGAGGATGAGGAAGGGAAGCGAAAAATCTACCGTCATATCATGATTGTGTCCCTTCTACTGTTTGAAACACCATTGTGTTGCATACGCGTCACTTCCACGAGGTGTTGGTGTCACAGGAGGAAGGGACCATAGCGGAGGATAGAAAGCTTGCGCAGGAAAGGAAGGTCCCGGCGGTTGACGGGGGACTAATCTGGTATTAATATATAAACACCTTCCCACCGCTACAGTCCCAAAGTCCCTAAGAATGTATGATGGATGTTTAGCGATATACGATAATGGGTATTTCTATTGCAAGATCATTGGCATCAATTTATTCGACCGCTAAATCGTCCTGACATCCAATGCATGGTGACTGCTTACAGACACCACTTTAGCTCCGCACTCCACCGCGCGTATCAGACGATGAGCAAAAAGAAAAAGCAAAAATGAACACTCTAAGGAAGGCCAGCTAACGCATTTCACGAAGCAAGTTATTGCTTAGCGGCGGAACCTAACGCTCCGTCGGCTGACCAGCTTCACGGAGCCCTTCCGTGTCATGCACGCGGTAGTGTGCGGAGCTTAAACTGGTAAATAAATAACGTAACTGGCTTTTTGAATGGATATAAAACGACACCGCCGCAATAATAGATCGACAACTGTTCTGGAGAGCTGTATCGGTGCATTACAGAGTGAATCCTTATCCGCTTAAAAGACGTTTAAGGTCAAAAATAGTCAAAAAAAAAGTTAGAAAAACCACTTGCCAAGACAATCCGCGAACTTTTTGCATCAAAATATCCCGAGTCATCTGCTGGTTCACTAGAACTTGCATCTACAGTGCGGCTTTTTGAGGAGATAAGATAGGTTCTGCCGCTCATAATTTTTGCATTTCGAACTGTAGTGCGGACCTACTAAGCTACCCTTCCTAACGCCTGCCACTAACGGTTTTCGCACATTTCGAAATCGTGCTCGCAAACATTTGTATGATCGATGGCTTGCCAGTGTAGAAGTAATCCGTTGGACAAAGATTTCTGTTCCGGAGAAACATCTCAGTATTGTGCTGTCCCGGAGCCTCATCAGGACCTAAATGTGTTATGAAACACAAAGAGGCAACCAAATTGGGCATGCCATGTAGTGTTTTAATATCACATGCAATGACCGTCAAAGTCCGTTCGCGTACATTTAAGCAGAGGTGAGCGGTAAATCACTTAATTCCAACTCCAACGGCGTGGCGGGGGGGGGGGGCGCTCCCCTAAGTCCAGCTAATCTGGCTGAGGCATACACATGTAGGTACATACAGTAGTGGCCAGAAATTCAAACAAACGGTCTTTTCATGATTTCTTATTTGAAAGTCACTGCAACGTCTCCAAATTTGCAACAGTTCTTAACTACGTGTTTTATCAACTCACACAGAGAATTTCCAACCTTCCACTCAACATATGGTTTAGAAAATTTTTAAATATTTCGAAATTAATGAAGGCAGGTGAAAGATCACTTGATCCGTTTATTTGATTTAAAATAATGTATACCCAACAGAACAGTCAAGTAAACAGTCACTAACATTAAGCAAGTCTAGCACATTGCCCAGAACTCTCTAAAGTATTGGATACATAAACTGGATTTGAATGCGGGGTCAATTAATGAACTCACTCTCTAGTGGGGTCTCTCTCTGTAGTCCTTATTTTCATGACTCTTTTCACTGTGTAGCTCCTCCCTTAGTGGTTTCGTAATGTTTGGCTTTAGTTGGCCTGGCTGGCTCGCTAAAAGCACTCCATGCTGTCGAAACGGCATGTGAGAGGCGATGCTTTGAGTCGCTGCTCTGCTGACAGACAAAGCCAGGTCGTGTGGCAGCCATGTCTACGGATACATAACATCTTCTAGAATCTAAGTCTATACTACGTATTCCTTAGTTCTCAAAGTCTAAGAAGAGCGCTCGCTGTGAAGTGGGTGGGAGTAGAATGTGATTGACTAAGCCTGAAACGAAGGTTGATACAGGTTTCTAAGGTCATCTGGAATGACAAAAACATATTACTGATGCATGACAGCAAGGATACTAGTAATCACGGCGCCACGAGAGGGAACGTTTCAATCCAAAGAATCGGCTGCCAATCGTAAACTTGGCGGAGGCTTGATAAGGTCTAGCGCTTGAAAAAGTGAGACCACGCTGCACGACTGAGGTAGCGATGAAGGCAAACGTTTGCTGCCATATTTTGGAAGGTGTCGTGTTTCATAAGGTGTGGCTGCCGCCCGACCTGACTTCGCCTGTCGGCAGAGCAGCGACTCAAAGCATCGGCTCCTCACATGCAGGAGTGGTTTCGACAGCATGGGCTGCTTTTAAAAGACCAGCCAGGCCAGACTCTTGAGCCAAACATTACAGAACCACTAGGGAGGACCTACAAATTCGTATGTCAATGAAAGAGCCACGAAAAGACGGGACTACAGAGAGAGACCCCACTAGAGAGTGAGTTCATTAGTTGACCCCGCATTCAAATCCAGTTTATGTATCCAATACTTTAGAGAGTTCTGGGCAATGTGCTAGACTTGCTTAATGTTAGTGACTGTTTACTTGACTGTTCTGTTGGGTTATACATTATTTAAAGCATGCCCAGGATCGCACTGGTGTGGCTCTTGCACACGAATGTGAATGTATCGGTGCCAAGTGGGCCGGCAGTGAAGAAAAAAGGAAAAGAATCCGTCGAAAACGCTCAGGTTGAGGGCTCACTCACCTTCCTAATTGGCTGTGCTAAAGGAACGAGAGACTAAGCGCGAAGAGGAGAGTATGGGGCGAGAGAGCGCATCAGATGAGAGAGCACCAGACAACGGCCTGATAAGAGAGCTCGTTCGCTGCAGCTCGAGCAGCTTACTTTGCAAGCCCAAAGCGTTCTTGTCGGTCGAATTCCGTGCACGTGAACGCCATTTGTGATTGTCCCCTAGGGTTCTATACTTCTGACCGAAGAGAAGAGTTCACACGACCTCTGCCTGGGTTGTGCCTTTAAATCAAATAAACGGATCAAGTGATCTTTCACCTGCCTTCATTAATTTCGAAAAAATCTAAAATTTTCTAAACCCAAATTTGAGCTGAAGGTTGAAATTTTCTGTGTGGATCATAAAACACGTAGTTAATAATTGTTGCAAATTTGGAGACGTTCAGTGACTTTCAAAAGAGAAATCATGAAAAAACCGTTTGTTCATAAATTTCTGGCCACTACTGTATATATTCGGGAAACTCATCATATTGTTTATACCATTAATCCATTAATTACCGTTAAATCAATGTATTTCAGGCCTGAAGAAGGTGTTAAACACCGAAATATAGCAGAAGATTTCAAAGGAGTTCTTTTGAAACTTTTCGTGTTTTTTGGAATTTTGGAGTTTTTTGAATATTTTGCGAACTTTTGGGACTCTTTTGAAATAAATTTTGGTGCCTCTTTGTGTTTGATAACCAACATTTAGTGTCAGAAATTGAATCCATGGACTGTGATGAGAATTGTTGACGGAGCACACTTATATTGATTTATTTTCATGTGTATGTGATCCTACTACACATAATCCACTAAGCGGTTGTGCGTGCGGGTCTCTCTTTTTGTAGGGTATATAGGGGCTTGACGAGAACATTCTCGTATAACTTCGTATAATGGTCACTCCTGACAGACTTACGATATGGGGCTTGACGGTGAACACTGATGATGGGTGGAAGGGAAGTGGTAGCTCCTGACAGGAGCTTATGAGGAACGTCGAAATGCTGGTGTCACCAGTTTTGCTACGCCGTTCGCGTTGACCATTGCGACTTCCCATTCATGAGGCTTATGTAGTGCGACTGATAATAACTGTTAAGTGGCGTGAGAGAGTGAATACCAGCAACTCTGTTGCAGCCTTCGCGGGGACAGTAGAGCCTTGGTTTTTATGTATGGGGAATCTTGGGGAAACATGGATAGTGTATGATCAAAAGTAATAACAAACGATAACGGTTGCCGACAGTTTAGAATTTGAGAAGCAACAACACCGCTATAGCCTTCGTGGTGGCGATAATACAATGCAAATGCATCCTACTTCTTGCATTCACCAGTGACTAGCGGGTGATGGTGGCGTAAGAAACGAAAACTGTACTGATAAATGTAACGACAACTGAGTGTTCACTCAGTCGAGCAGAACCAGGTGCTCATCGAGTGATAAAATTCCATTTCTATTTCCTTCACCGAGCTAATCCAAGTATACGAGTCGCTAAACTGTCTGGACTTGGACCAATGGTGAACTGCCATTAGAGTTGGACATAAGACGCTTAGTGATTGGTCACATTCCATTTTCACACAAGTTAAGGACGGAAAAATTATTGAACCGCTGGATCATCCGAGTTCGATGTCAGTGCTAATTTTTTGCGAAGTCATGATAAGTCAATCATATGGGATTGTCACGTAGTCATGCCCTGCGCGACTACGCGATATCTTCAGTAGAATTGGACAACATTACGACTTCTACTATTTTTCAAAGCATATTACTAACGGTTTCTCGGCCATGTGTCTTAATATTCTGTATTTTGTCCAGTTTCGCTGAAGCCTACAATATTGAGCGCACGGTTCGTGCAGTGCTAAATTATAATATGTACATGCGTCAGTTAATGTATTTAGGTATTCAAGGGATTTTTCACTGGTAGGAATTTTGTAACGCCGTAATAGAATCGACGATGCTCGACTGTTGAGCTACCACCGGCAAACAATTTCTACTGGTGCAACACTCACAAATTTGTTTACGGAAAAGTACTGTACGAGAAACTAACCGCATTTTTTTCGATGTGATTTCCTTCAACTTGCTCTGGATGACCATCACTTAAATAATTGACATACACATATAGCGTATAAGAGCTCAACTACAAATGATTCTCTATTTTCCTCTTCTTCTTCGTTACTCAAGTTTTCCCATTATTTCACACTCCTTTGATAGCTGTCGTGCTTGCTGTGCGTTTTTTTCCGTTTTTTCCTTCTTGTTTCCGTAGTCTTCGAGACTCGATCACCAGGGGGATTCCGCGATAATGTCAGAGGTCGAAAAGAGGAACTATACACAGTCAAAAGACAGACGGGTTACCCAATCAGCAGTATACTATGCACCTAGTAGGGTCATACCTGGCCCGCTGTGCCGCTGATGGGTAACCTCTCGCAGTCTGTCACAATCGTTTAGCATAGAGAGCGTTAGCATCAAAGAGGGCAGCACCTATGATAGTTACACTAATGCTAAAATCGTGGGCACAGAAGGGGTTCTAATTCTGTGATATTTTAAATTTAAATAAACTACTTTTCTTCGTAAACTCCACCTTTTGAAGAATCCGCAGCGATAAGAGGAACGCATTGAGAAGTACATGGGTCGCATAAAGCAGTAGCTCGGCTACCACGAAGCTAGATGTGGTGCCTTCACGACGAGAAGTGCGCTGGCTATACTTGAAACCTTTTTCCTCTACCCACCTATTTCCAGCTCTCCAAGACATACCAGAACCAAATAATGAGGTCTTGTAAAAAAAAAGCTGTGCACTTGAAGGCACGCTTCGCCCATTGTGGGCGGTTCTCCGCTCACGTCAAAAGCATACCTTAAACACTGCTTCCCTTAAAGGACGAATTCACCCTGGAAAGGCAACCCATTTCAAATTAAGTTAGCGATAGTGAGTGGTACACTAAAGAAGGAAAAACCATACGAAACGTTCCAGAACCCGAGAAATGGTACCCCTTCCTTGCCCGTTGATTTGAGCATTGATGCGACTCTCATCGCTGTGCCCTCTTCAACACTACGCTCTCTCACCTATCTAATCACTCCCACGTATAGACCTGCGGCGAGTGATCAGATGATCGGTGGGCGTGCACTGCCGCGGCGGGATTAAACCTTAATAGGTCAACGAGGTCAACTCCTGTGCAAATTGTGCTTCAGTTCGCACACTTAGGAGCTCCGCGGGTCCCTCAACCAGGTGAATTCTTCCTAATTCGATTTTCCCTCTGATCGTGAATTCGTCCTTTAATAATAAGTATTGGCATGAGGATGTCATAGGAGCGCGTTCGAAGTGGCATACCTTATCAAATGATAATCGAACAGCGATCTGCTGAGGGGCGGAGCACAGGCGGAGGCGGAGCTCAGAAAGGATTGGCAGCCCCAGGGCGCTGCAACGAGCGCACCTTTAGTCACAAAAAGGCCACATCTCGATTCCTTTGGGCTCTAGCTACTGCTTGAAGTGCTGCATGTTCTTCCGTGCTGCACACATACTTCATTGTAATCTCTCGCTTTGAAGATCGGAAAATGTCACAAAATAGGCCTAAATCCCCTTGAAATCTGAACTGAGATTGTCATGTGAAGGCGAAGGAGGGCAGTTCAGTCCCCAAAGAGTTGAGTTCAGCGATATCTTCTGACTTTGGAAAACTAAATTTCAAACCAAGTTGTAGCGAATTAATGAAATATATGATGTGATTGCGGATTCGCAGGATTCGCGTGAATTTTTGATTTCTTACGGCGGGTGCTGTAGTGATCATAAAAACGCTCTAACTTCTTGGTTTTCCAAGCGAGCTACATAAATGCAAAAAGATCAGTTTGGAGAAGGCCATGACGATTCAAAAAAAACGTGTGCTTTCAAAAGCCGTACCGTAACCCCACAAAGACTGATAGCCTGCTTCCAAACCCAGCCGTTTTTTCGAGGCAGTTTCGATACTTTTTAGGTAACCCAGATGTTTTTCTTTTATTACCTTCTTTGTTTTTTCTGTGCAATCTAGAGTACGGCAAAAACTTGAGTTTAAAGTTCTGATCACCTTCTGAAAGTTGAAACTTTATTCGAAAAACGGATCAACGTGGGAACTCTTCTATGTGGATGCCCTGCTATAGGAATGATTTAACCCACTCGCGACCGGGCGGGATTTTCGAAGACTGCCCGTTCGGACCAGCGCCGGCAGAGGCGATTGCGCAATGTCAGCCACCGGTGGCTGACATTGTCAGTCGCCAGTCGGAAATCCATCTTGTATTTTTTTAGTTTTT
>MU869273.1:31388-49496 GCA_036418205.1 Ostertagia ostertagi
ATTCCGGAAACATTTCAAAATCTTTGCAAGTAGGAGAGGAGTCTCGCCCTTGCCACTATCTGCATCAAAAAGGTCCTGTTCAGAGTAGTCTAGGACAGCATCAGATAGGGTCTCAATGCTGACGGTCATGGAACAGCTCCTCATTGAGGTTCATCCAGTGAGAGAGCGCAACAACGAGTAGAATAAACTAGCGGTGCACTTAGGGTTTTGAAACCAGAGTACTGACTCGTCTTGTGGCCAAACCTTAACCAAATTCGAACAATGGAGGGCCTGGTGCTCACAAAAGGTAAGCACTTTAAAGGCAAACTCCGGGATTAAACAGGTGCTATCAGCGCTTTGTAGTGATAGCTTAGCTGCGGAACGACCTGAAAGTGGAAAGGAAAGCAAGAGAAATCTTTGGGAACGCTGAAATTAAGGCCTTAACCTTCAATAGGGTCGGATGTGGTACGATGGCGAGAAAGGGCGGTCAAAGAAGACAAAATACGCGAGAGAGCACGTCGTTTGAGAGAGCACGCTGATCTCTACATCAATGCACGCTGATCTCACCACCTCTCGCGGTGGGTGGGAAGCGTTGGAAGGGAGTCGATGGTTGCGGGCCCGTAAGGATTAGCGCCCTAACCGCGCACTTTTTGCGACGAAGCTGGAGTGATCCTATTACGTAAGGACCTTAAAAAGTAAAAGGGATGGTTAGCTTTCCAGATTGCTCAAAGTGGATGTCACGTGGCAAGCCATGTATTAAACAGTCAAGATTTTTCTGGGAATCGAATGATGAGGGCAGACAGGTCCAGAAATTACAAGCCAATCCAATGATTAAATAAGCGAAAAAAAACCTTGTCGACAGTATTCGGTACGACTTCTGGTCACGCTCTGACAACGTGTGCGGAGGTCTTTCTATTTTTATCTCCATAGGCGTTGACTCGCTTTCACTGTTACCTTCAAGATAATCAGGTTGACCGGCTGCTGGGAAGCGATTTCTAGTAGATGAATCAAAGCTCTCACCTGAAGAGTTTACAGAGAATCACGTCAAAAAGGTCTACTGGCATCATTATAACAAATTTTTCACTCACTAAAGTCAGTTGTGAGGGTTCGATGTAGCAGCGCTCCTAGCCAGTACGCCATCAACACAATGCCTACTATCAACGCGATCTAGAACACGATTCCTATATTCCACATGTACAAACTGAGCATGAATATCTAGACCTACTGTAGCCATTAAAGAAAATACATCTATTCTGTCTGGTGACATGTCACGGTATTCCACGTACTTTCCACTGAAAAATGTGAAGAACAGTTTGCGTGGTCATAAGATCAAATGTCGTGTCATAGAGGGTGGTACTCCCATCCAAAAACTGGGCTACAAAACCTGTCTAGCGCCATTGTTGAATACACTTGTTGTAGGACCGCCGAAAAATGAAACTCACTTACGTTGCTACGCTGTTAACATGTATTATCACAGCCATGGTCAGAATTAGAAAAGCAAACAAGTGCAATCTTTCTATTCCACAAATACCGATCCTACTACATAATCGAACTGACTGTGTGTGTGTGTGTGTGGTGTGTGTGTGGTGTGTGTGTGTGGTGTGTGTGTGTGTGTGTGGTGTGTGTGTGTGTGTGTGTGTGTGTGTGTGTGTGTGTGTGTGGTGTGTGTGTGTGGTGTGTATGTGACGTATAAATTCGTAAACCCGCGTCACAACAAAGATAGCGCAATGATTCTTACATACGTTATAGGGGGGTGTGAATGGAGAGACAAGTGGTAATCGTCCGATCCTGGAACTGATACGCCCCCCCCCGACGGATCTCAGCGATCCGAGAGCGGCAGAACGGCGTATCCGCAATTCTCGCTTCTTCTTTTCTCAACCCACCGTCCCCGCCGCAGATCGTCACGTCCCCCCCCCGTCCCACGCCCCCAGGGGGACCTTCCTTTCCTGCGCAAGCTTTCTATCCTCCGCTATGGTCCCTTCCTCCTGTGACCCCAACACCTCCTGGAAGTGACGCGTATGCAACACAATGGTGTTTCATCACAGTAGAAGGGACACAATCATGATATGACGGTAGATTTTTCGCTTCCCTTCCTCATCCTCCCTTCCTCTCTCCACTGCCCTCCAGCTGCCACTGCAGCACCATGTGGAATGAACGGAAGTGTGCTAAGCAGGTGTTTATATAGCCCTAAGAGTGTTATCACAACTATCCTGCTACAAAACATTGATATCTCAAATCCTGTAAGCTACCCGATTTGTTAGCGGTTTGTTTATCCCATGAGCTTCCTTCTCACTCACTTCATTTTGCGGACGGACACACATACATACATACATACATACATACATACATACATACATACATACATACATACATACATACATACATACATACATACATACATACATACATAGACATACAAACCGACACACAAAGTTAGCGCTTTATAAAATAGAAGGTATTGTACTAGAGATGTCTTATTTACAAGTGTAGGGTTGGAGTGAGACTCCCCCCCGGGGACCCGCTGGGGACATTGTTGGTGGATGACTGGAAGTGATAACAACCGATAAAGGCTGATAAAACGCGTTAGAACGCAAAAGTCGTCGATTCCATTACCCAGCTCGCGTTGACACCAGAGCAACCACACTTACAAGTGTTGGGTGGAGTGGGACGGGGACATTGTTGGTGGGTGATACAAAGGAATTGCAACTGATAAGGGCTGATAAGGGGCGTCAGAACGCAAAAGTCGTCCCAGCTTGCGCTGACATAGAGCGTCCCCACTCACAAGTTCTATTTGTAGTGGTGTACTTGCACACCATATCATTGTGTGACCAGCTTACTTAAAGGCAAAAGTCGGGCTCAATAAGGGGGTATTATGGCGATTGAAACTGAGTATAGAGATGCGAAGTGGAACGACAGTGGAGAAAAAACTGAGAAAAACCGTCGACAAGGCCGTTAACAAAACCCTCTTTCCCACTAGCAGTGAAGGAGGCTGGCTTGGGAAAGAGGCACGTACAAACAAGTTTTCTGGAGATGTCAGTCGTTCTATCGGTTGATACGGCAATCAACCTAGCTGATTTCACACGTTATGCCAGCCACGCACCACTTCCGGAGGTGGGCGGTCGGAGCGCCGGCCAGGCGGCGAAAGCGCTTAATACGTGCCCTTTATTACGGCGCCGTTTGGGATTCTGAGCATGGTAACGTCTCTGTGGGTGCGTAGCCATGCACAAAGACGACAAAAGGGATTGGTTTGGTCCACTAAGCCTGACTCGTGCCTTTAATAGCAGTCGATTGCATAAACTTAATCAAGTCTTCAGCAAATGATAAGTTTCATTTCTATCAAGAAAGCCCAAACTCATTAAACCGCTAATCCTTTCGGGGTTCTAAATAATGGTGAATGTAAATAAATGATAAGCCTTAGCTCCTCACTTATGTAAATAGGCATATTTCATTTTCATTTTGAGACTGACAGCAATCCTATTCACCGCTAAATTATCTGAATTCAAGAAGAATGCTGGATGTTTACAGTTGTGAGATAATACCAGTTCAGCTCCAGACGTTATCACGCGTATTCTCGATGGACTTCAGCGAAACTGGGAAAGGTCTAACACATTCAATAGTGAGGTGGTTAATGGAGTACCTCATGCTGATATTCCATGGGTCCTCCAGTTTCGCTAAAGCCTGCCGTGTGATGCGCGCGATAGCGGGCGAAGCAAAACTGGTTGAGTAATATATGGTTTTACAATGGATTCATTCCAGAGAGAAGCACTATCTTTGTAGGAAAGGCCACTTGAATTTTACAGTCCGGAATACGAGATCGAAGCTCTTTTTAAGTAGTTATATCCATAAGTAAGCAAAACAAAATTTTCTTGCGCTGTCGGAGTCGAGCAAGCATTAAGATAATGGCACTTTACGAAAAATCTTCTTACAACGAGACAGGCCCTTCTTGAGGACTTCGAATGGCTTTTGGAACGTCCCGTCCCACGAAATCCAGAAGAAAACTTCCCTGGTCTTCTTCCCAGTCGAATGAAAGTCCAAGTAGAGCTCAGCACCGATCAGGACCTGGAGAATAATACGCAAATGTCCCAGCAAAAACCATTCTTGAGCTCTAAGAGCAGGATGACCCAAATGTCATCAGCAAGTCGACGGTTGACCTGTACTGAAGGCGAGATATAGGTGGTGCCCACCGACAAGTCGAGTTTCTGCCTTTCTGAAATTGATGTTGTGAACTCTGGGGAATAGCCTTTAACAGAGATTCTCATTTGAGGCATCATATCTCAGCAGAGAGAAATAGCCTGAAGAATATGATGTCGTTTTTCGATAGTTAAAACAAGCCAAAAAATACGGGTTTTCCATCTCGGCATTGATCTGACGCTGGCTACGTCGTCACTGCGCTTTCCTGAACAAGAAAAGCTGTTATGAAGAGACCATTTAAGCTCTAAACTCTAACTGAATTCTGCACTTCAGAGCAGAGCTGTCATGTTGAAAAATCCACATTCCAGCAAAGAATTCCACCACTTAATTTGGCTTAGTTCACAAAGTGTAATCTTTATTTTAAGAGACCTAAAATGATGTTTTAATCCGATCGGTATCGGTAAAAACGACGCTAGCATAGAATATCATGGTTACTCAGCAGGCTATGCTCCACAGCTCGAAGCCAAACTAGGCCTGTCTATGGGTTTGACGTGGCAGCCGCCGCACTTGATAGAAGTTGCGCGGATAAGCTGCTTCCAGCATGCTTTGCTGATATCCAACGGAGTATGTTAGAAACAGCCTATCCACACGGCTTCTATCAAGTGCGGCAACGGCCACGTCAAATCCATAGACACGCCTAATCGGAATTAGAGATATGGACTGTGCTAGTTTTTCATACATACAGATTCGAAAGCTATTTTGCTGAACTTGTATTGGCGTTGAGAGTTTCCAAATTTTTTGGCGCGCCGTTTCTCATAAAAACCATATTTTTCAAATGCGATTCGACTTTGAAAAATGGTGTTGAGCTACAGTTGATTTTGTGTGTAATATGTAGTTCGGGAAAATTTTGTTGTCTATTTGCTGCGCTAGGTGAAAAACAACAATGCTTCCAAACTTATGATGACTGCTACTGTATGCTCGTACTCCGACAAGACTGAAACCTTCTATTTACTCCTAATTCACAGCAAGATCAGCCAGCATGACAGCACACTAACGAAACACTCCATACTGCGTAAACTACAAACACAACACATGACCTATTATCATAGACGAAGCAACAACAACAACACCACACACACCACCCCACCCCACACAACCCCCCCCCAACAACATGCCCATAGAGGTAATTCGATATGCTGATCACGAAAACGACATTCTGATTACGAACGACATTCATTTTAGCGGTGGCGCCATCTGGCGCCAGTTGGCGTCACCTTGTCACGACCCTTGTTTTCACCAAAATCGGTGTAAACTTCTGTATAGGGGTTATTTGGTGCCCTGATTACGAATATGACATTCGTTTTTGGCATTAACGTTGTTCAACGCATATTTCTCGGTTGGAGAGCGCAGACGAGCAGAAAATAGGCGCCAAATAGCGCCAGCGCCGAGAATGAATGTCATATTCGTAATCAGGACACCAAATAACCCTATACGGAAGTTTACACCAAATTTGGTGAAAACAGGTGTCGTGACAAGGTGACGCCAACTGGCGCCAGATGGCGCCACCGCTAAAATGAAAGTCATTTTCGTAATCAGGGCATCGAATTACCCCATAGGCAATTTACGGTAGTTTCTAAGGTGTACGAAATTACGATGCACGATCGGAGATGTTACTCCTAAAAAGTATAGTGGGCGGAGGCTGACAAAATAATTGTCGTTGAGACAGACAACCAAGGACAAACCCAACAATCATTTCGACTTTTGATCCAGAATTTTGAAAAGACATCTACAATCTTGGAGAAGAATAACGACATAACAGTTGCTTACTTGTGTCTCTTTGTGTTTCTCAAAGTCGTCGCGTTAGCCTGGATAGGTCCGCCCGTTATGGACATGCGCGTAGTGCTCCTGAACACCACCACCCACGTCCTGCAAGTTACCGGAAAAGTGCAAAGGCTACAACTAAGGATGCCACAAGAGTTCGGCGAGGCTGCTTCGACGACACATCAGAAAACTGGCAAATAATCCTGTGCAAGGCTTTTAGTTTCGACTGGCTTGACAAGGTGCTACCGGATTTAATAGTGTCACTTTATTCGAGGGCCACGGCTGCAACTAGGTATTAGTGAATACAGCCGTCAAACGAGCTTCAAAAATAAGATTCGACCAAAATATTATCCAATCGCGTTGATTGTAATGCTTTACTACAAACTTCCACTTATGGCATAATTGTTCGGCAAACCCCTACTGCTTGCTTTATGTGGATATCGCAAAAGTGTGGTTTGCTGCAGAAAATGGAACATAAAGACAGAAACAGAAACTTGCCATAGATCTCCACCGATCCATTATCATTTTATTCCAACCAATCGCCTGTTGTTCTGCTTGCCTACACCTTGCTCGGGAAGAAAGCCCAGATGATCGCGAACACTTCGAACGGAAATCCGATATTCCTTACCTCGAAGACTGCACATCCTTGAAGAGGGCCAACCATTCACATGCTAAGGGATGAAAGACTGAGGACAATGCCTATTTCGAAAACAATTATCAGATTTTAATATCGGTACTGAATCTCGCTTTACTCGCGATCTCATGTTAATGATGATTTGTGCATACTGATCCTATTCAATTTCGGATTTCCATCTCGTAATGTATGCACACTATGGACATCTTATTGCAAATGATCGAACCTCCGTAGTAAGGGACTTCTCTTCCAAAGACACCTTTGCTACCGTGTTGTATCGGAGAGCTGAGGGAAGCGCATAAAATTGGTTTGATTTGATTTCGGAAATATGCGTGCGTTAGTTCACCACTTGTCAATGCACGCCTCTCTTCAAAGGAAGCGATTACGATAAGGAATTTCGCATCGGGGAGAACCTGCGCCACACGGAGCAATTACTTGGCTGCCAAGGAAGCGATGTGTGGCGCTTCCACGGCGAAAGGTGCTGTGGTTGCTGAGCAGGACCTCCGCAGCACTCCGCCTCCAGCAGCGTTACGCCCACTTGTTCAGATTGATGACTTGGGCGAGCTGTTTGCTGTTGGCTTTTCATTTTGGGGATCGTTTCCCTTTAGCGGCTGTATCTTCCAACTTGCCCATGTAATGCCTTATCAATCAAAACACTATGCTTGTTGGCATGATGGCGGCTATCGGGGTTAACACGTCCGAACAACGTCGTTCTTTACCGTCGCTCATCCATGGTCGAAAATGAAAGGGCAATCAAAGGGGTACTATTTTGCTTATTTTTGACGGATTTCTTTGCTTTTTTCGCCATTGGCGTACTATTGAGACCCCCACGTCCCCTCTAAACCCCTTTGAGATCTATCGTAATCGCTGCTTTTAAAGGAAGCGATCACGCTGGCTTCCGCGTGGATCGCCGAACTCCACTTTATCAAGCGTTAAAGGAAGCGATTACGATAAGGAATTTTCGCATCGGGGAGAACCTGCGCCACACGGAGCAATTACTTGGCTGCCAAGGAAGCGATGTGTGGCCCTCCCACGGCGAAAGGTGCTGTGGTTGCTGAGCAGGACCCGCGTGACGCCCCGCCCCCAGTGACGTGACGCCCACTAGTTCAGTTGATGATCTGGATGGACTGTTTGCTGTTGGCTTTTCATTTTGGATGATCATTTCCCTTAGCGGCTGTATCTTCCAACTTGCCCATGTAATGCCTTATCAATCAAAACACTATGCTTGTTGGCATGATGGCGGCTATCGGGGTTAACACGTCCGAACAACGTCAGTTCTTTACCGTCGCTCATCCATGGTCGAAATGAAAGGGCAATCAAAGGGGTACATTTTTGCTTATTTTACGAATCCCTCACGGGCCCCTCCAAACCCCTTTCGAATTATCGTAACTCTTCCTTTAAAGGAAGCGTCACGCTGGCTTCCACGCTGGATTTGCTACCCTCGCGTTATCAATCGATAAGGTGTGAGGCAGTAATTGTTGGACGAGTGTAAGCCCATGGAAGATATGATACGATGAGATAAGAAGGTGCGGCTGCTTGATAAGAGGTGCACTCCAGAATGAAAACGGGACGATAACGATAACGGTATCATATCTAGCACGCTCTTATCGCACCCCTTTCCACATCGATAAGTCTTGGTTTTTGCTGAACGGAAGTGGATTTCGGCGCCTTATCACTCCGTTGATAAGGCGCCACTGCCACTGAAACTTCACGTGTTGTAACATTGGGCAGGACCTCTATCCACTCCAATACATAGCTTTCCTTATCGTTCCCATGAAAATTATCGTGACCACTTCCTTTAAGGTTGGAGATAGATAGTGATTGGGCGAGCATAACCCTATGGTAGATAAGATATGTACGTTAGATAAGAAGATACGGCGCTGCTTGAGAAATGAGGTGCACTCCAGCATGAAAATCGAACGATAACGATAACCGTATCATATCTAGCACGCTGCTGTTGCATCCCCTTCCACGTCTGATAAGGAGGTGTAACGCCGAACCGGAAGTGGGTTTCGGCGCCTTATCACGCCGTTGATAAGGCGCCACTGCCCCTGAAGCGTCACCTGTCGTCCCATTGGGTAGGACCCCTACCCAATCCACTATGTCACTTTCCCTATCGTCTCCATAGGAATTTCCGTGACCACTTCCTTTAAGACAACAATTCCAGATCAAGTTCTCGCGGCGTATTAAAAAGGATCGATAATGAAACCATGTACATCTATTGGATGCAAAAAAGCAGGGAAACCGTCATTGATGCTTGTAAAAACTAGGACTCCCTCTGTTCCCTGGACGAGCTGTCCAAACTGGCTTACTCCACGAGCATTTATTGCTGGCTCGTACCAGCAAGAAATGCAGCTGCAATCCCATTTGCACTCATGCAAACAGAGACATATGCGTGAGCCCAAAGAAATGTAGGATAATTAAATGAGTTGAGCAAGTGAATCCAATCAAAAAAGATAGCATTAATTATAAAACGCGGGACAGTTTCCATGCAAACGCGCAGGGACCCGCTGACAACCGCGCGATCTCCACCGCTTATAGGTGAACTTTACTGAACATTGGGGGAACCGCAGCGTTCAAGTCCCTTCTGGCGGCTTTCCGAAGAGTTTTGTCCAGTGGCACTTCTTATGATCTTGGCTAGGGACGGCGCATCATATCCGCACCAACACATTGTATTGAAGGAAAGGATTCTGCTAGGACTGTTCTTAACCCTTAGACTACGACTTTTTTAGAATCGAGTTATAAATGTGTTCTGCGTTGCAATTATCCCTCCCAGCAACAGGCAACCAGCTGTAGAAATTTGGCTGATGTACGTTGGGTGTGACCTGGGATTTGATCTAGGGACCACGCGCGCGGTAGCGGCCCCTCTTGCCATTACACCATTTCCGCTCAGGATGAGCATTTTTGAAACATCAACTGGTAATTCAGTTACCATTCGACAAGTGCACACTCTCACAGCTCAATCGTGCAATAAGCCAGTGTCCTGTTGGGAACGCACTTGAAAAGAATTGCAGGAGTGCTGCTCTGCTGCCTGTAGGATGCGCCCACCGACTGCTTCTTCTCTGACAAATTTTCGTTGGATTTCATGCTCAAAATCTGCGTCACCATAGGGGTCTTCCATTATCACTTCCTCACCATCCAAACTGACAGAACTCTGGAGGTTAGAATTTCCAACGCAGTCGTAGTAGGCTGCGTCGTCCTCTGACTGGATTGCGGCCGATAAAATGCCTCTGTCCGTCATCAGTTTGCTTACGTTTCACGTGATACAATAATTAAGGGAAACACTAGAACCATTAGCGCAAGGATGAAGAGTGTGAGACTCAAAAATTACCTTTTTGGCAGTTGCGCACACTGTCCAGTGACCTGTGGTACCACTTGCTTACTAAACTATCCAAAGTAACTCGTTCTGACTTGTGACAATTTGGTGTCACAGTAAGAATCATAAAGTTTCTATTCGTGCATAATTTCCCTATCAAATGGGCTCTACGATCTCTATAAGTGCCAAAACTGTGGTAGTGTCTTTGACTACGAAGTGGGACACATGTGTCCCACCAGTAGTCAAAGATTAACTTACGCAGGATGACTCGCTTTAGCTTCTGACGACTAAGTGTCATAGTAGGAATTAGAAAGCTTCTATATGTGCACAGTTCAGCCATCAAATGAGCCCTCCTGCTTCAATATTCCCTGGAACTGTGGTAGTGTCTTTGACTACAAAGTGGAACACATGTGTCCCACCAGTAGTCAAAGGTTTAAGCAAAACCGTTAATGTTCATGTCGTGCAGATCCTGATGTATCCTACTACGAGATAAATGAATCCTTAGTTTTCACCTTTTCCGCCATACAGTTCAAATATCTGTACAATGATGTCATTTATGAATGTACATGGGATATTGATATACAACCTTCATTACAACTAACTATAATTATTCAATAGATGATAGTCATACTTGAAGCTTCATTTCATCGACGGCCTGCCTAAAAATGAATGAGCATTTGTGATAAAAGAGTCTAGACTGTGCAGTACATATTAATTTGATTTCCTCCTGTGAATGAGGAGTGGGATAGAACGAAAAGAGAAACTTAGAAAAAAATTTTTTACAAGATTCTGACTCTTATAAATTCCTTTGTTTTAATCTACTGGCTTCTTATGGCAGGAATACCAAATCGAATTGTGAAAATTTTGGAAATCCCACCCACCCCTACACCCATGTGTTATGTTTTGCTTGATATCCTCCTTTAGGTTTGGGTGAAGCCTCAAATGCACAAAATTAATGTGAACCATTATTATTCGCATTGGTATTAGCTGTTGAGGTTTAGCTCACAATATGGGACTAGTCTTCACTAATTCATAAATATTCGCCGCGGGGTGTATAATGAGCGATCAAACAGTTCTTGATAATGTAATAATAATATAATAATAGAATCGAAGATGACGTTGCGCAACTACGGACAGAGCCCATAGCACAATTGTCGGAAGTTTCGATTCATGTTTAGGACACGGTTTACGTCTTCAATGAAAAAATGGAAAAATATTGACACGTTTCAATGTGCAATGCAGTTCAGGAATCAGTATGAAGTAGAAGGTAAGGCAAGCTACTGTTGCGGGGCTCGAAGTGCAATGCTACTTCGGCAAGCCATACTTGTTCTGAATCAATGGCAGGCACGTTCTTTGTGCATGATGTGCTACGAAACATCTTTAAGCACTTGCAATTTTTTTCGACTTTCTAGCGAAGCTTTTGCAGTGATAAAGTCTGGGCAATTTCTTTGGTACCTTAAAATGGAACCTATCCTACAGCAGATTTGAATACTAATTATGTGTGGGGCCAAGAAAGCCTCAGCAGAAGCATCGCTGAGGAATTTCTTAGAGTACAGGTTTCTTAGATTAGGTTACTTAGGGTCTACACTGGAAGCGAGGTAGAGGGCGCCATTCTTGCTGCTGACAGTGATCATTCGAGGCTTTTGATAGAAAGTTTAGAATAGCTGAAGAACAGCAGGGCAGTCAACAAGACCTCAGTACCCAACGATGCTTGAAATGGTGAAGAAACTAAACGATTTGGTACAGCAAGAGCTAGCTGAGCTCGCGTGCATGGCGCAATCTGGCATGTGGCTATCCACGAAGTTGAAGACACATCCTCATAGATTTCGACGAGCTGAATTCAAGGGTGTCTCCATTTTCTGAGAAAACTTGATTATAAACTGAGATGTAATGAAGAAACGAAAAAAACGTGCGTTTTTTTGTGTGAATTTTCAAAGGTGTATGGTTAGTACCGTATGTATTGTTATGCGTAGCTACACAGTGTTTCTTAGGACGGTCCGATTGTTGCTACTCTATTCTTTTACTTTTCCAGTTCAAGAACCAAAAAAGACGCGACATTGTGATCAGCACTTATACCTGGCTATCTAATATTCGAGGTTACATTGTGGGGAAGGACTTGCCAATAACTAGTGTAGCTATTGCAATACCTTGTCTTCCGATCCATATCAAATTGAGTTGCATTAACCGCCAATTTTGCAAATCGAGGCCCGTATTTCGATTTTCCACGTCTAATTTCAATTTAAGATTTCCCACAACTAATTTCAACATACATTTTCAAGGTCTGAAAGCCACGAGTCAGGATTAGGCAACCAGCAGAAAATTCTTCCCAGGGTGCGATGGTGGGCTCCCCAAGCACTGAGGGCGCGACACTGTCGCGACTAAAAGTTTGAGGCACCGGCGCTAACGAGGAAGGTCTTTCAGGAAATGCCAAGCTTTTCAAAACGGTTTTTTGCATGATATAGGGGCACATGCATGGAACACAGAACTATGTTCATTTTTCCTGAGCGGCCCTCTGAATACCAAAAAAGGGGTTATGAAGTGGTCCGTGGTTCGAATCCTCGCAGTGACAATTTTTTTGCATTTTCTGTTGCGTTCCAAAATTCACGAAAAAGGGTGTCAGCGTGAATAGCAGATGTCATATCTATAATTAGGAGCAACAGCAACCTTCATACGTAGATTTTGACTAAAAAACTGGTGGAGAAAGTTGCGATACCAAAACGGCGCCGTTGTAGCGCCCAATGGCGTCATAGCGAATTCAAATGACGTTTACGCCAAAAACTAATAGAATATTCGTAATCAGGACGCCGAATAACCCCCCCTAGCCCGAAAGTTTCAGGGAAAATTAAGATTTCGTCCTAACTTCGAACAGTTGGACCATGGGTCAGTAGCCCGTCAGGCTCTTTGGTAAACAATTTGGAGGCGACCTTCTTGTCCTTTCTTACGGAATGAGAGATCCTTCCCCGTAATAGAAAATGCGGGGGGGGGGGGGGGGTAGACAATCAAGCGATGGTGGCGAAAGACACCAATGACTATGTCATTAGGTTCTCCTCCTTGTCAAACAATGGCAGGCTGGGCTTCTGGTCATACTTCTGGCTGGGTCTACTGCCGATAGCTAGATCAGCTGCAAAAAACGCAACGTTGTGTGAGACTTGCCCTGCGAGGGAGAACCTCGGTTTCCGTGGTAATCACTAGGACGGACCCCTCCTATTCCACGTTAGCCCTTCTCCAAGCCTTCCGGGGGCAATTTGTTTATGAATTATAAAATTTCTATCGATGCACACACAAGTTCGTGAGAGACCAATACGAATTCGCAGTCGTAGGATCTCAAAACGAACATAAATCCGCATTATATGCATGCGCAGGAGTGCACGATCACAGGAAAATGACAATAGAAAAAAAGCAAAACTTTGGCACTGTGGGGAGTCGAACCATCAACACCGCCCTTTCCTTCCGATTCACAGACCGCACCACTAACCACTAGGCCATCCGACTGCCGCTGACAGCATTGCTTCAGACGGCGCTGATGAATGTTCCACAATAGTTTCAATACATGCCAAGGAGATCGTTTTATTTTTGACCGAATTCCGCATTGTTTTCAATGTACAATTCATGAGAACCTTTTGATATGACACTGGTCAACGCTGTGTGCGATGTACGTCACAACAAAAAGCGGTTAGAACGGCAGTTTCCTTAAGAATTTTTTCTTCGCTCCTTTTTTGGTATTCAGAGGGCCGCTCAGGAAAAATGAACTACAGTTTGGTGTTCCATGCATGTGTCCCTATATCATGCAAAAAACCGTTTTGAAAAAGCTTGGCATTTCCTGGAAGACCTCCCTGGTAAGAACCTGCATTGTGTGCTGCCGTGCTGCCAGCGTAATCCACCACGGCATACGTGGTCTCTGCGTCCTCTCGCGTACGACGTACTATCTCGCGTTCTCCCTCTCCTCGCAGCGCTGTGTCTCTCCGTCGTACTACGGCCGGCCTCCTAAGGGAAATTTAGTGTTTTCTATGGTGCTTTTTGCTTTTTCTCCTCACTAATGTTCCTCATTGCACCCCTTGCCTAATGTTTGAACAAAATAAGCATCAATTCAATCCCGACTCGTGCCTTTAAGATGGAAGAAGAAAAGAAAATGAGATATAAAAATGCAGCGAGTCCCACGTCTAACACAGGGCTGTCAACGATGAACCTTTGGAGAAAACGGTCGTGTTTGTATTAGGAAGGTGAAAAACAATGCGAAGTACTACAAGAATCACTATTAGAGAGTCAGGCAGGGTGCGGTGAAATAAACAGTTATATGAGTGGCTTCTTTAGCTTCAAACAGTTGTGAATAAACACCATTTGGGTTATTTTTTGGAAATAAGTTGAGTGCCCAGCAAGAGTCGGGAATTCCTAGTGGACCTATCACAAACTTTGTTAATTGCGTCACCTTTCTATCCTCAGTGCCGGGCGTTGGTTGAAGAGCGGTCTGACCGCTGGCGCTTGTCGTGCTTTTGGAAGGTCCTGTTCTCGGAGCCGACAATCCTGTGCGCGTGGAAGTCGAACGTGACATCAAGGTCCTCTGGATAGGTACGCCTGACGACTTTCTTGCTCCCTTCGATGATGTTTGGCTAGGTGTTGCCGTGGGTGACTTTCCTTTACGGCCAGGTGGTTGCACCATGGTATATTTAGTGGTGCGAATGTTTGGCGGCTTTGCTGGAACTGGAAGGGATGGTGCTGCGCTCTTTGATGTTTGTGTGGGCATTGTCCTTTGCGCTGTGGTAGTAGATTTCAGCTGAGAAAGAGGAGGCGGTTGAGCCGGTTGCCCTTGAATAGATGATATAGCAGCCGTCGTTTTTGATTGAGCCGTCGTTGTGGGCGTTTGTGTAGTTGAAATAGCAGATGTAGGAACAGGTGGCTAAAATACCGTGATAAGTGACATGAATGAGAAAAAAGCCAAATAGTCGCAAAACTCACCCGTTGCTTTGACGATACTGGAGACAAAGTTGCGAGGGCAGTAGCTGTCTGAAAAGAGATTTTCAGCGAAATCAGTTCTCATTGTTGCGCTGTAATTCGCTAGGGGTGCGCATTAACAGGGTGTCAAAGAAGTGGTGTTACAGAAAGTGTAATTTGAAACGCAGCACGATAAGCCTAAGAAATTGTTTGCACTGGAATCAGTCGGAATTTGTTTGATGCGATTCCACAGGAACCAGATTCGACAAGTTTGTGCAGGTTTGCATTATATACGGAGCCAACCGTAGTTTCAATTTGACCTTTATCTCGTTCTTCAGCAATGGCTATGACGCTGGAAGAACCAACATGCTAAAGTATCAGTACCCATCGGAGCCTGTACTAGGCGGTGATGCTTCAAGTTACGCTATTGCGAATGGTATCATCGATTCAAGGAAGTGAACTACAACACGGAGTCAAGGACACAGGCCTAAGGGCATGGACAGCGACTTTCTTCAAATCCTTAGAAGCAGAGTGTACGCTATTTCTCTTCAAATTTGCATTTCCGGAAACCGCGATCCACTGCAACTTGCGCCGATTCGCATCGGAGATAAGCCTTTAGATACAGAGAGCACCCGAAGTAAGGCATGAATTACGACGTTACCTGCCGTAGTCACGTACAATGCGCGATTTCCGCAATGACAATCCTATGGGTTATGCTCACAATGAGGCTACCCCCGCTGGGCAGCAATCCAAAAATGGATGAGCGCCGCAGCCTTTACCCCGCCGCCGCGGCGGCGGCGAGGTTGAACGCAGCGCGCGCTTCGCGCGCGGGATGGGAGAGCTTATCCCCGCGTGTCGCGCTAGACTAGGCGCTAGCAGGGTCAACCGTCACGTTCGAACATTTTCGGGATTTTTGCGACCCCCTGTTTTTGTTAATAAGAGTGCTAGACATGAATCCGTTGCGCCAGAAAGCGTCTGCGCCGTCTGCATTGCGCGTCAGCCTTGGAGCGCGGCAGGTATCACCCGGGCGCTGGAAGAACGGGACGCGGCGAAGAAAAAATTTTAGAGGGGAATAACTTTCTTGGGACGTATTTTTTTGACTTGTTGAGGTAGATTTTGATTGTGCCTGAGGTGCGCTTTCAGAAAACTACAAGGATTGCCTAACTCTCCGGAAAGTACTTCTGTTAGAAGTGGAAAACCCAAAATTCTAAGAAGGCGCACCTTCAACTTTGAAGGCCCATAAAATCTTTCGTATGCGACATTTTGGAAATCTGTAAAAAGTTTCAGAAACTTCAAATATTTTCTAACAAAACAGTATAAAAGTTTGGTGATTGTCCCCTTTTTCAAAAAATTGTCCCGTTCGAACATTTTTCGTGCAAAAGCGAGTTTTTGGGCTTTCAGCGACCATAACTCACTTCATTTTCATTTCTGTGATGCACTTTTTTCATGGGTGAAAGTACAGGATTTGCTCTTTCTAACAAGCACCAAACCGTTTTTCAAAATTCATTTTCCGAGAAAATCACACGTTCGAACATTTTGTTCCCATAGGTTTTTGAGCAGCACATGCGAGTTTTTGAGCTTTCAGCAATAATAACTTCCTTCAAAGAACTTGTTGGGGAGGGGCGAAGACATTTTTGAAGACTACGAGATTTCTGCTTTCTTATGTGTTTTACCGTTGTCTGGAAGAATCGTCCTCAGAAAATTAGGTCCCGAAGAACTTTAATTTCAGCCCCGAGAAGTCAAACCTTTCATAGGGATGCATTCAACTGTTCTTTATTCCTCAAGGAAAACACCGTAATTTGCCTAAAACTGTCTCTCTGTGCATAATAATCGAATCTAATGCGGTCTGCACAAACAATTCTTGCCCTCGGATACGCCACGCACGCGCCTGTGGCTGGCAGTCCTCGAAATTGCGACCCCCTTCCGACCAAAATGCGACCCCTTCGTTCGAACAGTTCGAACGGACGGTTGACCCTGGGCGCTAGGCCACTCTAGCGTGCGTGCCATCCTCCACCTCCTACATGAACGGCGCTCAGTATAGTTGGCGGGTTGGCTCGACATATTCTCTCTCCGTTGAGAGAGCGCAGAGAAAACGAATAGTGGGAGGCGAGCACACACTTTAGCGCGTCAATGCGTCGCGCATTGTACGTGACTACAGCAGAACATTATAATTCACGCTTTACTTCGGGTGCTCGCTCTGTCTAAACGGCTTAACTCTCCGCATCGTTGTCAAGGCTCTGACGACTCACACCGCACTGGCCAGCGGCCAGTATGCAGATCGGTAATAGGGTAGCATTTCCGATGCTCACACTAGGAGGCAAAGATTGCTGGCTGAAGCAGTTCCTTACAAGAGACGGGGAGCCGGTGCTCAATATATTTCACAGCTGAAATCCTTGAGGAGTTCCACTCGATAGAAGGACAATTACTCTCCTGATGCGACGCATGGCAAGAAAATTACGCTCTACGTCTCATGAAGTCGTCAAGTCTCTTACTAAGAAGTCCTTCCTCAGAACTGTGAAGTCACTGCCGAGGTCTACTATAAGTACATAGCTACAAGACTAGTTGAAAAATAAGAAATGGCACGTTTTGGAGCCGATAGAATCCTTTCCTCACACGACTATGCACGCCCAATGTGAGAACACCGACGCTCTTTGGGATTATTGAGCGTCACTTCAAAGGATGCATCTCTGAAGGTTTCGTCCTACACATCTCTTTTGTTTCCTCGTAAAAGTAAAGTATAGTGCCCACAAGGGCAGAAACTAAGTACCGAGACCATGATGAAGTAGAATTGCCTAGTGTCACATCATTGTGATACCATGCCGTGAACAAGCAATTTTGACTCGGACACTATGGGACCATTACTGAGCACATGTGGTTTACTTCGATCGCTGAGATCACTCTTTAGAATAGAGACGCTTGTTGGTTGGTCGCGGAGACATGATTATTACTAGAAATGTCGAAATGTAGTGTTAGAACAGCCTGGCTCATTTACTAAACACACTTTGTTATGGGTAGACCGGTATCATTACTTTCTCGATCACTGAACTAGCCGGATTTTCGGCGAATGGTGTGATGGGTGGTATATTGTGATTAGTGGAAACTACAGTAACCAAAGCAGGTACACAGCTCATTGGCAGCTAAACTGAAGAGCCCTAAAAAAGCGATAGACGCTAAAAGGCAATTGACGAAGTGCGGGAAATGGGTGCTTCATCATTAGAACTATAGCATTCTTCCGTCATTAAGGTCACTCAGTTCTACTAAAAGCAGAATACTACTCAAAAAATATCCGGCTACGTTC
>MU869274.1:0-15787 GCA_036418205.1 Ostertagia ostertagi
TGAATAGCCCAACTGTGACCTGTTCCTCTTCCTTTCTGTCCTCCAGCCGCATGCGACAGTTCCCGGCCGATGCACCATGTTGCGAGTCGGTGGGTCCAGGACAGGGCTAGAGTGCCACTTATGAGGAAAACCCGGATGAATTACGAGGGACAATAGTGCAAACAGTCAACTCCTAGTGACCGCGCGCTGACCACTAAGTAAGGAATGAACTAACTACCCTAAAGGCCAGCTAACTGACCTTGGCAACCACAGAACCGACTTTAATACACCTAACTATTAAGTAGGTAGTGTGTAGGGTTTAACCCTTATTGCTACTTAACACTAGCACAAGGACTTATAAGTTTTTATGATGTTGAACTACTCTTATATTTTCCCATGAATCAAGTATTAATACAAATGATGTTAGTAACGCATGAGACTAACTCACGGTCGCTTCCCTCGACCCGCCGATCGACCACGAATAGTTGAACTAGGAATAGCATCCAGAATAGAGTTCTAAGGGCTAACGCCCTGCGAGCCTGCAGAACCGACGACGATGGGGCAGAACCTGACGACAGACGGGAACACCGGGACAGGCCGTGATGGTGCCGTTGCGAACAGGCCCGTGCGTTTCCGCACGATCACGGATAGATCGTAGTGGGTCATGTCTGCAGTACTTCGCAGGCGCCGGCGCGCCCAGGGTTCTGTTGGAGCGATCTTCGTGATACGCGACACGAAGGGTAACAGGTCGGCGAGGTGCACGTGAATCGCACGTGGCCGCCAAGGGCTGGAAAGACGATCGCCAATGGGGAGAAAAAGGTGAAAAAACAAAGTTTCGTGTGCAACCTGTGTTGTACACCATTCGATAGTATTTTTCATGGGAAATCGAATGGTGCACATTTCAGGTTCCAAGTCCTTCTGGACAAGCAAAAAAAACTGATCATATCACAAGGACATGACGAGCAGTGATGTTTGGGGTCACACCACGAAAGGAACACACCTGCGACCAAATATTTTACCTAATTCTTACAGAGAAGTAACCGTTGTTCACGCCGGTAGAGAGATTTCCCACAAAACATCTTTAATAGTGGGGAATGTCACATAATGGGCCTACCACTACTGCAATCCTAGATGAAGCTCTTTCGAAAATTGAAATATAGCATCTTGTAAATCTCGAGCAGAGCTATCAGCTGGTATACTTTTCAAATCGCGTGAACCATTTCTTCAAGAGTTATGGCGAGGCGACGGTTTGCGACGGTTTTTACCCGTCGCAAACCGTCGATTGAACAAAAATTAGTATCAGTATTGTAGGCATAAGAACACTGTAATCGCTTGCTGTACACAATTGCATGGGCGCAAGGTGGGAAATATACGTACATAACATCTGGGGCCGTAAGGTATTTCCCCGAACAGGAGAGGAACCCCTCCCTGGTAATGTATGCTCTCCCCGAAAAATCAAAGAAAATAGCATCGGTTCTCGGGTATGTCTCCCAGACTGCATGTCAATTGCAAGGATATTTCGCCGATTGCATGTCAATCGGGGAGAATCCCCCGAGAACTGGAGGCGTGGCCCTTTCCCCGAGAGTTTTCGGGGAGAGCATACCTTACCAGGGAGGGGTCCCTCTTCTGTTCGGGGAGGCATACCTCAAGGGCCCTGGTGGGTTCAAAATGGGGCCGAGGAAGTGGAGAAGAGCTCGAAGGAAGGCTTTGTGAAATCATGAAGGCGGTAGCTAACGATAAGAGCCAGACTGGGAATGAGGAGAGGCGAGACAGTCAGACGAGGGATTGGCAATAGTTTTCATGGAATAACTTATTGTCATTCAAGCATATTAGTAGGTATACACATGGTTAGACTCGCCACAGAGAGGCGAGTCTATTGCTGTAAAGATCTTTCCATTTTACCCGCTTTCAAGGAAGTTATAATGGTGCGACGGTTTGCGACGCTTTAGAACCGTCGCAACGCGCAGATGTTACAAAGGTTAGGGGCAGTATTGTACTTGTGGCAGTTCCCCAAAGGTAGTTCAAGCCACGGCACATTTGCATATCGGACGATAACTGTGCTTTTGTGTAGTGTACGTGCACACCTGAACAAAATTGTTTTAGGATAACAACGCACATTCATATGCGACACATTTTACACGACTCTAACAATGAATTACTGCCGTCATTGATTTGCACTTTGCATTACTTGCACTCCCTTCATGGTTTGCATAGCCATTGGCTTCCATCAAAAACCAATCTAGTGAATATAGAGGGTTTAAGGAAAAAGGAAACTCTCAACAGATGTAGCAGCAGATTTGTGTGAGCATCCGTTCGATAGTCAATCTAAGCTACGGATTGGACACATTTTCTGACAAGATTAACATTTGAAGCGAGGGATTATGATGAGATGGGGTTAGGTTTCTAGTGGGATTGGGATGCTGTATAAAGCTCCAGGGCCAAAAAAGCGAAGAATTCCGTTGAAAACATGCAGCATGAGACTCCCCCTTTTGCTCGTTGATCACCCGTCAGCAACCGAATTCAGGGACGTATGGACACGGAGAAATTCTTGCATTCTTTTTCAACATGAATGTATCACTTGTGATCACTAGATGCAATACACAAAGCTTACGCATGATGGTGGGTTCTTGGAGTGCCTTCACTAGAAGCTCTTTCTGGCCTTCTGCTTTATTGCATTCACATCTTACACTTCTACTCCATCCTATTCTATCGATCGATTTGTCTCTACTCTCCGAAATCGCGCGCTTTAACCCGATTCTTTCATTGCGTCGCCTGATACGTAGCCGGCCAAAGGCCAACTTCTTTCCATGCCCGCCTTTGGCTCCGCCCGAATTACCTTCGATTGTCCATAGAATGGATTTTCGTGAGTTTGTTTCTCTTCGGAAACCGAATCTTCATGCGTGAAACTTTGTGTGCTGCATCTAGTGATCACAACTGATACATTCATGTTGAAAAAGAATGCAAGAATTTCTCCGTGTCCATACGTCCCTGAATTCGGCTGCTGACGGGTGATCAACGAGCAAAAGGGGGAGTCTCATGCTGCATGTTTTCAACGGAATTCTTCGCTTTTTTGGCCCTGGAACTTTATACACCATCCCTAATCCCACTAGAAACTTAACCCCATCTCATCATAATCCCTCGCTTCAAATGTTAATCTTGTCAGAAAATGTGTCCAATCCGTAGCTTAGATTGACTATCGAACGGATGCTCACACAAATCTGCTGCTACATCTGTTGAGAGTTTCCTTTTCCTTAAACCCTCTATATTCATTAGATTGGTTTTTGATGGAAGCCAATGGCTATGCAAACCATGAAGGGAGTGCAAAAATGCAAAGTGCAAATCAATGACGGCAGTAATTCACTGCTAGAGTCGTGTAAAATGTGTCGCATATGAATGTGCGTTGTTATCCTAAAACAATTTGTTCAGGTGTGCACGTACACTACACAAAAGCACAACTATCGTTCCGATATACAAATGTGCCGTGGCTTGAACTACCTTTGGGGAACTGCCACAAGTACAATACTGCCCCTAACCTTTGTAACATTTACGCGTTCTGTAGCGTCGCACCATTATAACTTCCTTGAAAGCGGGTAAAATGGAAAGATCTTTACAGCAATAGACTCGCCTCTCTGTGGCGAGTCTAACCATGTGTATACCTACTAATATGCTTGAAATGACAATAAGTTATTCCATGAAAACTATTGTCAATCCCTCGTCTGACTGTCTCGCCTCTCCTCATTCCCATTATCTCTCCAGTCTGGCTCTTATCGTTAGCTACCGCCTTCATGATTTCACAAAGCCTTCCTTCGAGCTCTTCTCCACTTCCTCGGCCCCATTTTGAACCCACCAGGGCCCTTGAGGTATGCCTCCCCGAACAGAAGAGGGACCCCTCCCTGGTAAGGTATGCTCTCCCCGAAAACTCTCGGGGAAAGGGCCACGCCTCCAGTTCTCGGGAGATTTTCCCCGATCCTGACGCCCTCCATATATTTCTCAGAAGGCAGCTCTTGGACTTGCACCCGCAGTGACTTGTTTATTTAATCGGATAATGCTCAAGGGAGAAATTCCAGCCATGTGGCATTTAGGTTTTGTTCGACCTATACATAAAAAAGGTGATAAAAGTTATGTGAAGAATTACAGACCTGTATGCCTCACGGCATCACTCAGCAAAGTTATGGAGCGAATCATTTGTTGCAAGCTCAGAGAGTTTCTCATTTCTAATAATCTGATAAGCCCGTGTCAACACGGTTTCCTTCCGAAAAAATCTACTTCCTCTGCGCTCCTTTCATCTATTCCTATATGGCAAAATGCTATTGATAAGAGGAAGTCGGTTTTTATAGCATATATAGACTTCTCTAAGGCTTTTGATTCCATACCGCTCTCCCATTTATTTGCAAAATTAAGACAGTTGGGTATTTCTGGCTGTCTTCATAACTTTTTGAAGTCATTTCTCTCCAACACATTTCACATTTGCTCATGGAAACTACTATAAAAACCCATTATATCCGTAATCGGAAGAGAGTTAATGGTTTGCTCTTGTTACAGTAATTTCCGCCCACACTGTGTAGTGATATTTATTCAGCCAGGTGAGAATGGCGAAATAAAGTTAAACAAAATTTACTGCTTAAAAGCGCTATAATTTCATACTATGACATGTCAACCTCCCGCTTGTTGTGTCTATGGCATCGCAGCTAACGCCGCTATAACTACTGTTCTTCCTTAAAAAATACCGCGTTCTCTCTACTCTGGTATGCAGGATGTTTTCTATATGTACACAATTGTAAATACCATTCTCTACCATTTTGTGGACTAGTTGTACGTGTAGTCTTCATACAGTGTAGCATTCCATGTGCACCATATGGTATTGTCCAATTCTGTAATTCAAATGAGTGTTTTGGATCACGCTTAGATACCCCTACCACAATTTCATTTTGACATGCTAAAATTTTCTAGTGTTCTTCTTATACTCCGAGTGTTAAGAATTTGCTGCACTACCCATCTATATCTTTCTATTGGATTTTATCAAACATTTCAGGAAACACACGTCATAATCCAGTACAGGTCGATGTTACTTGTCATATTGTTGGGCGCTGTCGTCAATGGGGTGATTCCCTTCGAACGCTCTATTGCTGAAATTAATGAAATGCATAACGTTCATCATTTACTCTACCAAGGCGACATTTTGCTGACACCGTACGTGAGAATTTCAGCGCCAATCATTATTTTCTTTTGGATGTGAACATTGTAGTGAGCATGCGGAACAGATTGCTAGAGCCACAAACGGAGGGGATCGTGAGGAAGGACAACGCATGAAACGTCAAGCCAGTGCATTCAAGAAAATGCCGTCAAAACTTTGGTTAGAAGGAGTGAACTACCACTTCGCGACAAGCATCAGTAAGCATAGGATGATGTCATAGGTTAGCTAAAAACTCGAGTGGAAATACAGTATTAATAATATTCCAGAGGATAACATTAGGAACGCATTCGCTAAAGCAGCAAAGCTATGGGAAAGCAACACCTGTATCAATTTCACAGAAAATCCTTCAGGTGAAGATTAAGCAACTTTGCCTTGATGTGTGAATGCTATGCGCTGCGCTAAGGAAGATTGCACAATAAGAAGCGAATTCAATAGACGCTAGCCCGGAGTAAGGCAGAATGCAGAATGTAGAAAAGTTGATTATCTAAAACGAAAAGTAATTTATAGAAATAATGATTGAATAGAAAAACTCTTGTTCACGTTGTTCCTCTGTTGTTTCGTTACACATAAAAATGTTACTCTTTCAGCTAATGCCCGAGTGAGGGTGTTTTCTGGACAAGGATGTTATTCCTATGTAGGCAAACTCAAGGAACGCGGCGAACAGCTGATGTCTTTGGGATTCACTTGCGCTACGGTTAGACATTGTTGCGCACGAAATCGGTCACACTCTTGGATTTATTCATACCCATTCACGACACGACCGTGACAACTTTATCAAAGTTAAGACGGAAAATATTGCGGTAAATTCTTGACATCTATTACTACAACTGCTAACATTATGACAGGCAGTAATTAGCATTTTCCTCAGCTCATAGTTCTAGGACGCCTAATCGAAATCTTTTCTCACTCAAGAATTGTTCACATCTGAGGCAGGAAGATGTACATCTGTGAGCCATTGCGTCAATGTGACTAATGCCTCTTGAGTATGTTCGTTAAAGCATTCCGCTGCACAGATGTCCCTCAGTGTCCGACGCATGTCTTTCTGGAATTTCGTCGCTAATAAGTGCTTACAAGCTGATAAACATTATTCAATTTCGGTTTTGCATACCGGTGCTCCTCCAGTGCCTTGGTGGTAACACGATTAGCAACTATTGTTTCAGAGCCTATTAGACTGTTATTATATACTGCTTTGCGTAATTATAAGCCCATCTGAAAGTGTTTGACCAATATCAACAGGACCTTGAGTGTCAACACCAATTTCTATTCCGGTAGATACGATTACTTTTTATTCTCATTTTTTAGAAAGACCATCATGCCGATTTTGCGAAATTACAACTTCACCCGTGTTTCTCAGTTGAGCTTCATTTTTGTGGTTGAAAAGCTCTCTTAGGGTTTGCGTGCCATAAAGGTTGTATTGAAGCCCCAATTGGTTTTGTAAGCAGGCCTCCACGATTAAGGCGCGCACTGCCTCTTCCATCCCGGGCCCCCCGACGCACCCCCCACTGATATCGCGCCCCCATCTTTTCCGGCTTGAAAGCGCGCGACAACAGGTCACACAGGCCCTCGTATTGACACGCAACTGCACACCTTTGCCGCAACCCCTCTGCTGTCCGTTGCCACGTCGCGCTGCTTGAAAAGCGTGGGCGCATTTAAGGCAGCGGTCCCACCGCGATCCTGTGTCAAGGGCACCGGAGCACAACTAGAGTCAGGCTCGCGAAACTCGTCCAACGCGCCTTTTCTCTATCCCAAGGTGGAATGTTGCTGAAATAGGGGAGGTTTCTGTACGGGGCGTAATCTGTGATTTCGTTTGCTTTCCTTCTCTTTTATAGACCACCTCCCACCTCTAGTATCATGACTGAACGCTTTTAGACACCTATTTTATCCCGAATCTTGCCTTTAATGCCAAGAAATTCAAAGCCTCATGTTCCGTAGTTCTACAAACGCAGTGCGGAGGGTCTCCCCCCGGTGACAGCGGCTTAATAACAACAAAATCTAGGTATATATTCAAAAATCTGCAGAGCAGAAGTCAACAGAATTCAAGAATATCTATTTGAATTCACATCGTAAGGGCCATATACAGGGTGGCTACTAAGTATTGGCGCATGGATTGTTGACTATATTTTTTGAATAAGAATCTTTTACATTTTCAGAGGTTTATCTTTATATACCTTATGACATGGCAGTACATTTCTAAAGGAGGTGGCACGGAATGGTCTTCTTCGACGATACATACAGGCCTCAAATTTCTTCTCAACTGACATCACTGTAAGCCGCAAGCAGCTTCATAGCTCTTTCCACGCCTCCTCCAAGGAAGCCTTCAGGTAGTCCAAACTTCGACGTTGCTCAGAAGGCATCTTCTGCTTCAAAGAAGCCCCACACCGCCAAATCAATTGGTTCAAATAGGGTGGCATAAGATGGCCAAACATTTTGTGCCCGGTAACTTGGAAAATGACGTCAAAGTCAACACAAATTCCGCAATTGAGGCGCCCTAGTCTGCGACTGGAATGCAAGACGTTCGCTAAAGCCACAAACCCATATGGAATACGGGTCAACGTACCAATTATTTCGAGAAAATCTGCGCTGCTTTGATGCTTATATCAACACAAGACAACGTGTCATGTTTTGAACACACACTGCAACCACAAATTTCCCCAAACGGTTCCTTGACGTATACACAAGTCGAGCAGATTTCTAAACTAGCCGATCCAACCACGCTGTCGTACATTGTCAAATCAATTAGCGCCACTCTGGTCGAGATCTTACTCAGACCACACACTCTCCATCACTCGACGGCTCCAACGTGATTCCAGTTTGAAATGAGACTTCAATCAAGCCTGTATCCCTACCAAAGGAGTCCATCTTTCGAGCACACTTTGGTAAATGAATATCATGTTATTGTAATATGAAAAACTTCTGAAGATATGATAGCTTTTCTTTTCGGAAATATGATCAATAAACCATGCGCCAATATTGAGTAGCCACCCTGTATTTGTTCCTAGGTAACAAATATCTTCACTTTAACGTGAAAGATGCAAATATATCAATATTTTTCAGTAGGGATTGGCAATACGCTTTCGAAAAATCTATGCCGGCAGAAAACGATAACCTTGGATTTCCGTACGATTACGGTGACATTATGCATTACCCCAAAGACACGTACGTTTGCATATATAATATATGTGAGGTCCCAGCTTATATCTATGCTATTACGGCGTACGATGTACTATAACGTGTTGTTGAGAGAACACCTAGAGTTATGTGTTTAAATTCGAAATGCTGTCTTACGTGTATCAGTGGATCAAAAAACGGAGCGCCGACAATAGAGCCCAGCTCCTAACGCCAGACTGCTTGGCTGCCAATTATTTCTTTCAATGAGTATTCCATGATGAACGAACTCTACGGATGCAAAGGTTTGACTTCTCTTTTCCTAAAAATCACATTAACTAAACCCCACATTCACATGTGCTTCGTACTGTCTAATTAGAATGATTTTGTGTTCAATCGCCACCATTCGGCTTTCTTGGATGGTCCTTCCCGCACTCACATAGCTAATTCTTATTTCACACCAAATACCGTTATCAGTTATCAGAGAAGTTGTGTCAATTTCTTTCGAGTGAGAAGTTTCCCTGTGAGAACCAAACTTTGAGCACAATGTCATAAATGGTTTGAAAGGGAATCGTTCACGTTATAAACACAGCGTACCCTTTCTACGTTATGAATTAAGTGAATTCCATACCTGTAAATTAGGATGTTAAGGGGAGGAAAAATAGCCAGATAGGCAACTACCTCAAACCCTATATTCCACTGGAAGAAAAATCAATCGTTGATGTACTATGAACTTGACACGAGCTCTCCCTAGCATTCCACTATTGAATGCTTCATCAAACCGTATATTTCTTTTCCAAGATGGTTTGTTGGTTATCTACATTAATGTCGATGGTTGACCGCTAACTTGTCAAATTTGCTCCCTAACATTTTTATGCACGAGCGATGAAAAAACTGATACGAGATCAGAATAGGTTGTGACTAAGTAACCGGCCGTTACAAATATGACGGGTTAATTTCTTAATAAAGAGACACACTCCTATATTCTCTAAAACCTTAATCTTTTACACGTAGCGTTCGTCATCAACTGGATAAGTTGTTATGTAGGCTTCAAATTCTACTAGAATGACAAAAACGAGAAAAAAAAAACAAAACATATGTCTGAATAGGGCAAATAATACGCTCATGAATGATTCATGGGTAATGTGAAACTTGTCAAATTTGCTCCCTAACATTTTTTGCACTTATTTTAGGAGTTTTAGTGAAAAAATCTTTCCTTAAAAAACTACAAGGTATATCGTTTATCATTCGAAAAGCTGTAGTTTGAAAAAAGAAGGATACGCTTGTTAATGATATCAATATTGTACTATTGAGCAGAATTAAGTGCTAAATACGTGGTAAATCGTCGACTAATCTCCTTTGGAGGAACGTAGATCTTGAGTTAGTTGCCGGTTCAGCTACTTTTCATCTCCTAGGCTTCCCAATTTGTAAGTCTGTGATTGAGTCAGTAACAAAGACCAAAAGGAAATTACAGTGCACTTCATACATGCGAGATATTAGGATGAAAACACTGTTCAAATTTTGTTATTCTTCAATATGAGTGACGTTTCACAAAAGCACCCAAAACGTGATATTGCATCACATATTCACACCGGTCTTTTAAATGCTTATTCCAGAACGTTGTAAACCAGACACGTCGGCCAAGTGTGAGATGGGCGGATTTCCTCATCCGCGAGACTGTCGAAATGCATATGTCCCTCTGGTTACGGCGGAAAAGCTATGCAACGAAAGAGTAAGAAACCAACAAAGTTCAAAACGAGTCGTGTGCAAAAGCCAGATGGGTGCCTCTGGTTGGCAAAAAGTCCAGAAAGGCGATAAGGATGTTTCCTTCTAGACATCACCTTAGATGCAACCTCCCTCCCCCCACTACGTCTTTTGTTCCATGCGCTCTTGGGTGTTGTCCAGGTGTTCGAGGTTTATATTTTTCGTTTCAATAGCCTACTTCTATTCATATTTCGATTCAGGAAACTTGAAAAAAAAACTGTTTTTCTATGCATGAACATTTCATTACTTGCACCTAGCGTATTTGTGTGGGAGAGGAACCCAACACGTTACTTGTGCGATTCCTTTGAGTGGTGTAGAAAGTATCAAAATAAAAAACTACTATTTCAGCCATCAGGGTGCGGCGCAACACTTCAAGCTACTTCAAACTGGACGACTCTCACGGATACTTTTAGGCGCAGCTTTGATGATCCAAATGATTTTAGGACGTGCAACTACTGGATTACAGTATGTACTATGCTCCACTAAAACCCTTTTATGAGTAATAGAATGGGATCCTCAACTTTTTCAATTATTTTTATTAATTTGCTCTAGTACCTCGCTAGCTACAACGCATCAAATCACAGAACAATAATCCTGGATTTTCCAGTCTCCAAGTGGAACAACAATCGAAGTGAAGGTAGTGAAATACCCAGGGGGTCATTCTTCTTCCGGATGCAAACAATCTGGTTTCGAGATCAAAACCAACAAGGATCAAACACTCACTGGCTACAGGTACAAATTATGTCAACATTGTGGATTAGAAAAGCAAAAAAATATGTGTGGTAGCAAATTAAAGCATTTTCACGAAAGAGCAATCAGTGTTGATCGTCTCAAACTTTTCGGGACGCAACACTGTGTCCAAGCGCAGCAGTTTTTTATCTAAAAAAATTTACGTTTACGTGATTTTCAATTTTTTTCCTTTCACTAAATACTTCACTTAATTTGCATCTCGTCAATAATTGCACGAAACATATTCGAAAAGGCTACGATAGATTGAAAGTGAGTTGAAGGTTCTGCTCTGAGGACGCTGGAAGAGTGCTTCGTTCTTCCACAAATCGCGTTCCAATAATCACGTATAACCGAGCTCATTGGGATGTCATAACGGCAGTGTTCGAGTACAGATATGGTACTATTTTCCGTTTTGTCAGATGGAATTACGTTAATGCAACCCAACGCAATTTAGCTTCCACCTGCAACGTCCAGATCTAAGTCCAATTCGCATTCCGTCTGTCAACTAGCACGCTGTACACCTCGCTTATCCACGCACTCACCATTGCAATTGTTTCTACTATGATCAAGTTTTCAATGATGTATGTAGTTCAGTCCTTCATTACCTCAATATTCTTCGAATCATTTGTCTATATTGGATGCATTTTCAATGACGTAGCACCGCAGCTATTCTTGAGCGGTTTTCAAACAATTCACTGGCTTGAGGCCATCATCCACGATAAGAATGAAAAGAACAGAAATATTGCTTTTGTTTTGGTGAAAAAATTCAAAAAACCGAAATGGCAGCCACGCGTTCAAAGTGCCCACGGTCATCTTTCACACAATCTGGCGCGGAAATGCTTAACGCCTTGGTTCAACCACTAGGACCTTTCCAAGCCTTCGCTTTACTTGCATCACATCTTAACTTCCACTCCATCCTACTGTATCAATCGATTTGAATTTTGTCCGAAATCCCGCGCTATAACCCGCTTCTTTCATTCGCGTGATACGTAGCCAGTCGAAGACCAACATCTTCCTTCTTTCCATGCCCCGCCTTTCACTCCGCCCGAATTTCCTTCGATTGTCCGTAGATTGGATTCTTGGAGTTTGTTTCGCTTCGGAAACCGAACCATCATGCATGAAGCTTTGTGTATTGCATCTAGTGATCACAACTGATACATTCATGTTGAGAAAGAATGCTCTGAAGTTGGTTGGAGATCAACGAGCAAAAGAGGGAAACCTCATGCTGCATGTTTTCAACGGAATTCTCCGCTTTTTTGGCCCTGGAGCTTTAGACAGCATCCCGAATCCCACTGGAAACCTAACCCCATCTATCATAAACTCTCGCTTCAAATGTTAATTTTGTCAGAAAATGTGTCCAATCCGTAGCTTACGGACACCCACGACAAAATCGCCAAGCTACATCTGTTGCAGCAGTTTCCTTCTTTAAAAACCTCTATATTCATTACAGATTGTTTTTCTTAATGGAACACAGTGGCATAAGGAGTTTTAATGGCAATCAATGACGACAGTAATTCTATTGTTAGGCGTATAAAATGTGTCGCATATCCCCTGTGCGTATATTCTCCCACTACTGTCCAGGTGTGGGATATTCTGATGCACCGTACACTATACAAAAGCACAGCTATCGTCCGATATACAAATGTGCCGTGGCTTGAACTACTGTTGGGGAACTGCCACAAATACAGTACTGCCCCTAACCTTTGTACATCTACGCGTTGCGACAGTTGTGTAGCGTCGCAAACCGTCGCACCATTATAACTTCCTTGAATGTAGAGATCTTTACAGCAAATGACTCGGCTTCTCTGTGGCAGTCTTCTCTTTTTTCTTCCCCACCGTTAGCAGTCGCAGGGTCCGCTGTTTTTGTCAGCCGTCGCCACTTTGCTCTGTCCAGGGCATCTTCCATCGTGGCCGCGACCTCACCTAGGTCCTTCTTGATTACGTCTTTCCACCTTTTCTTCGGGGCTCCTCGCGGTCGCTTGCCTTGTACTTCGAAGTCGATCGCTGTTCTTATCGGATGGTCCTGTGGCCTCCTTAGCACATGCCCATACCATCGCAGACGCTGTTCTCGTACCTTCAGCTGGACAGGGGCAGTCTGCATGACCGCTCTGACGTCCTCGTTTCTAACCTTGTCCAGCCGCGTCCAGCCGCAGGCCCATCTCAGCATCCTCATTCTCAGCGGAGCTGCCTTTCCTGATTTTTGTTCAAGGCCCAGCACTCGCTGCCGTACAGCATCACAGCCTTACGTCCGGTACACCTTCACTTTGAGCCTCTAGAGCCACCTTCGCACACACATTCCAAGTGCACTTCCTCCATTTCATCCACGTAGTGGACCCGAGCCTTCACCGCCTGATCCACACTACCGTCGGCTGCCAGATCACTCCCAAGGTATCGGAAGTCCTCCACCCTTTCGATGGTCTCACCATGGCCGTCCACGATCGGCTCTGCACCCTCTTCGGAGCTCAGGAACTTGGTCTTCTTGACATTCAGCCGTAGCCCACCTTCTGTCAGGACTCTCTGCCATTTCCGCACCTTGGCTTGAAGTTCCTCTCCACTATCAGCTGTCAAGGCAACGTCGTCAGCATAGAGGATAGTCCTCAGTAGTCCCTCCATGAGTCTCTTTATCAGTCCATCCAATGTTAGAAGCAATAGGAACTGGCTCAGAGCTGACCCTTGGTGCGCCCCGACCGTGATGTCCACCTCCTTCGTTAACACCCGTGGGGTGCGTATAGCTGCCTTGGCTCCTTTCGTACATATCCCTCACCAGAGAGATGAGGTGTTCTGGCACGTTTCGTTCCCTAAGCGACCTCCATAGCACTGCTCGCGGTAGCCGGTCGAACGCCTTTTCCAGGTCGAGGAAGGCTAGGTAGCAAGGCCTGCGCTTTTCTCTATACTTTTCCATTACTTGCCTGGCGATGAAGATGGCATCCGCTTGAGCTTTCGGGCAATAAACCCGAACTGCACCTGGGAGATCTAACAACGTCCGCAGTTTCCGAGTCGCACAGCCTCGTCACAACTTCCCATGGTGTTTCACACTTTATGCCACTGTAGTTGGACAGTCCATCTCCTCTGATTGAAGATTGTGTTCCAGGCATCCGGCATCCTTCCTTCGGCAGTCACCGTATTCAGGAAGCGGGTGAGCCACCTCACCCCGTGCTCTCCCAGGGCCTTCCAAGCCTCTATGGGTACTCCATCCGGACCAACTGCCTTTCCAACCCTTCATCTTCCCAAGTGCACGCCGAACCTCATCCTCTGTCCAGAGTGCGATGGGACCAGCTGTGGCCTCTGCCCGTGAGTTGTTCTCGTGGGAGAACTCCTCGTTCAGAAGACCTCTGAAGTACTCTTCCCACCTCCTCCGAACTTGGGCTGGCTTTCTCAGTATGGCGCCGTTGTTGCTCTTCACGCTTTTCACCCACTATCTTGAGTAGCCCGATGCCGGGCTTTGGCCAGTCTTAAAACGAACTTCTCTGCGTTTCTCTTTCCAAGTTCTCGTACAAGGCGTCCATCTCCGTGTTCATTGCCTTGGCTACCGCGGCCTTAGCGAGCCTCTTGCAACTCTTGCAGTCAGCGACGAGCTCTCGGGCTCCGGGTCTTCTGCCAGCGCTTGTATGCTTCCTTCTTCTGCTTCACGACTCGCTGGACCTCCTCGTTCCAGAACCACGCTGCCTTGTCTCCTCTGAATCCACCTCGCGTCTCTCCCAGTACCTCCTTGGCACATCGCAGGATGATCTCAGCCGCAGTGCCCCAAGTCCGCTGCACTGGTCCCTTAGGATCTGGGAGACCGACTTCCATTATCTTTCGCCTGAGGTCATCCTTCTCCGCTTGGTGCAGCTTCCACCACCGGATTCTCCTCTCGGTTCTTACCCTTGTCTTCTTGGGGAGGTCTATCGCAATGTCTGCCAGGAGGGGCCTGTGCTGGGGAGCCAGATCTTCGCCGGGTAGAACTTTGATATCCTTCACAGTTTTGAGGGTTGATCTTCTTACCAGCACATGGTCGATTTCCGTCTGTCTCCCTCCTGCTGTAGGTTACCTTCTCTTTTTGCGAAGAACGTGCTGCAGATTGCCAGATCGTGGGCCGTAGCCAGGTCCAGGACCCTCTCTCCCTCGGCGTTCCTCACTCCTATTCCTCTACCTCCGTGCACCCTTTCCAGGCCTCTTCTTTCACTGCCTACGTGACCATTCAGATCACCTGCTATGGTGAGGTAGTCACCTTCCGGAATCGTTCTGATGGCATCGTCAAGGCTGAGATAGAACTCGTCCTTGTCACTTTCGGGGCATCCGGCTTGCGGTGCGTACACGGAGAGTATGGTCCAGTACCCCTCCTTCGTGTCTATCCTCACAGCCATGATCCGATCGCTGATCCTGTTCACAGCGGAGACATAGTCCTTGAGCGACTCCGCTACCGCTATGGCCACACCGTTCCGCTTGGTGTCTTCCCCATTGTAGTAGAGTTTGACACCTTCCCCGATTTCCCTGGCCTTAGCACCTTTCCATCGCGTCTCCTGAAGGCATAGGACTTGGATATTCCTGCGCGTCATCAGATCAGCAACCTCTCGGGACTTCCCAGTTAGCGATCCTACGTTCAGAGTCCCAATTCGAACTAGCTTCTTTGGCCGAGGCCGTTCACTCCTCGGTAGCCCTCGCATACTGACCACAGAACTCGGGCGGGGGTTCCTGGGTAAATTCTGGGTAATTTTCTGGGTTCCTGGGTATTCCAGGTAACCTAGGCCTGACGCTGGTACTAGAACCATTGTTGCAATTTTTGCAAGGCATGGTAAACCTCTGCAGGGATCGAACTAGCGGTTTCTGGAGGTGCAGACATGAGTCCTAACCTCTTAACCACTCGGCTATTCCCTGCCTTCTTTCTGTAGCGAGTCTAACCATGTATAAACCTAACTAATATGCTAAACTGACAGAAATTTATTCCATAAAACTATTCCCAATCCCTCGTCCAACTGTCTCGCCTCCCCTCAGTCCCATTACTTACTTACTTACTTACATTACATTCCTCATTCC
>MU869274.1:17289-35398 GCA_036418205.1 Ostertagia ostertagi
TTTCATCTCAGCGATCACATTTTTCTTTTGACATTGCTGTTTTTTCCTGAAGAAGATGCATTACAATCGTTGAATTTGTTTTCAGTGTTGTTTACTTTGAACATTTGTAACGTGCTACGCCAATGTGGGAGTGAGGAATGGCACACTGTAGGAAGCATTGTGCCAGGTCAAGTGATCTATGTTCCACACACATAGCACACTCACTCTATGGTATGTGGACCTGTTCCGCCTTTCTACTTGTTTCGGCAGCATACCATCGTTTGCCTGATTCAGGAAAAATTTAATACCATAATTTCGTTGACACCAGACACAGACTCAGCCACGAAAACTTGTGTTGGTAGAAGACCCCTCTGAGGAAACTCGTTCAGCAAATAAGTAATGCACCCCTAATTCAGCGCTACCCTATGGAAAGAACGTAAGTGCCTTACACTCACGATTCCTGATAAAGTGATTTGCTCATATCATTGTATTAGCTAAATGTCATTAGTACAGATGAGCTGCTCCGCTCGTGCAACGCAGGATCTCCAAATTCTTCAAACAAAGAGCTGCAAACTTTATCTTACCTGTGTGCAGCATCAACAAATGACACCCATTACAGAGTCAAGATAAGTTCTTCGTCCACCTTGGTCTTCTTTTCACTTTGCTTAATTTTGTCAGAATTAAAATATCTATAAATGGGTCCTGGTTAATCTTAATTTTGATATGTTCGTCAACAATATCCTATACGAAAGCGCGTAATCGACCTCACTTGAAGCAGACATATCTACAATGAAATTATACTGTCAGCTTCGAGCGCATTTTGTTCCTGTTTAGGAAGATTGCTATTGGTACCTGATTCAACAAATCAGGTTTCTTGAAGAGTCCATGTCATTTCGCAATTTCAACGACCTGACACAACGGTGGATGAAAAAACTGATTAATTCATGAAAAGATAAAGGTTTATCAGTCTGAAATTGACACATTTCACATTTGCTTATGGAAACTACTATCAAAACCCGTTATATCCGAAATCGGAAGAGAGTTAATGATTTGCTCTTGTTACTGTAATTTCCGCCCACACTGTATAGCGATATTTATTCAGCCAGGTGAGAATGGCGAAATAAAGTTAAACAGAATTTACTGCTTAAAAGCGCTACAATTTCATACTTGACATGTCAATCTCCTGCTTGTTGTGTCTATGGCATCGCAGCCAATGCCGCTAAAACTACTGTTCTTCCTTAAAAGATACCCCGTTCTCTCTATTCGGTATGCAGGATGTCTTCTATATGTACACAATTGTAAATACCATTCTCTACCATTTTGTGGACTAGTTGTACGTGTAGTCTTCCATACAGTGTAGCATTCCATGTGCACCATATGGTATTGTCCAATTCTGTAATTCAAATGAGTGTTTTGGATCACGCTTAGATACCCCTACCACAATTTCATTTTGGCATGCTAAAATTTCCTAGTGTTCTTGTTATACTCCGAGTGTTAAGAATTTGCACTATCCACTATATCTTTCTATTGGATTTTATCAAACATTTCAGGGAACACACGTCATAATCCAGTATCAGGTCGATGTTACTTGTCATATTGTTGGGCGCTGTCGTCAATGGGGTGATTCCCTTCGAACGCTCCATTGCTGAAATTAATGAAATGCATAACGTTCATCATCTACTCTACCAAGGCGACATTTTGCTGACACCGTACGTGAGAATTTCAGCGCCAATCATTATTTTTTTGGATGTGAACATTGTAGTGAGCATGCGGAACAGATTGCTAGAGCCACAAACGGAGGGGATCGTGAGGAAGGACAACGCATGAAACGTCAAGCCAGTGCATTCAAGAAAATGCCGTCAAAACTTTGGTTAGAAGGAGTGAACTACCACTTCGCGACAAGCATCAGTAAGCATAGGATGATGTCATAGGTTAGCTAAAAACTCGAGTGGAAATACAGTATTAATAATATTCCAGAGGATAACATTAGGAACGCATTCGCTAAAGCAGCAAAGCTATGGGAAAGCAACACCTGTATCAATTTCACAGAAAATCCTTCAGGTGAAGATTAAGCAACTTTGACTTAATGTGTGAATGCTATGCGCTGCGCTAAGGAAGATTGCAAAGAAGCGAATTGAATAGACGCTAGTCCGGAGTAAGGCAGAATGCAGAATATAAAAGTTGATTATCTAAAACGAAAGTATATATAGAATTATGATTGATAGAAAACCTCTTGTTCACGTTGTTGCTCTGTTTTTTCGTTACACATAAAAACGTTACTCTTTCAGCTAATGCCCGAGTGAGGGTGTTTTCTGGACAAGGATGTTATTCCTATGTAGGCAAACTCAAGGAACGCGGCGAACAGCTGATGTCTTTGGGATACAATTGCGCTACGTTAGACATTGTTGCGCACGAAATCGGTCACACTCTTGGATTTATTCATACCCATTCACGACACGACCGTGACAACTTTATCAAAGTTAAGACGGAAAATATTGCGGTAAATTCTTGACATCTTTTACTACAACTGCTAACATTATGACAGGCAGTAATTAGCATTTTCCTCAGCTCATAGTTCTAGGACGCCTAATCGAAATCTTTTCTCACTCAAGAATTGTTCACATCTGAGGCAGGAAGATGTACATCTGTGAGCCATTGCGTCAATGTGACTAATGCCTCTTGAGTATGTTCGTTAGAGCATTACGCCGCACAGATGTCCCTCAGTGTCCGACGCATGTCTTCTGGAATTTCGTCGCTAATCAGTGCTCACAAGCTGATAAACATTATTCAACTTCGGTTTTGCAATACCGGTGCTCCTCCATTGCCTTGGTGGTAATTAGCAACTATTGTTTCAGAGCCTTATAGACTGTTGTTATATACTGCTTTGCGTAATTATACGCCCATATGAAAGTGTTTGACCAATATCAATAATACCTTGAGTGTCAACACCAACTTCTATTCCGGTGATACGATTACTTTTTATTCTCATTTTTTAGAAAGACCATCATGCCGATTTTGCGAAATTACAACTTCACCGTGTTTCTCAGTTGAGCTTCATTTTTTGTGGTTGAAAAGCTCTCTTAGGGTTAGTGTGCCATGAGGGTTGTATTGAAGAAATGTGGTTTGTTAAAGGCACGCTCCACGATTAGGCGCGCTCGCCTGTTCCATCCCGGGGGTAGTAGGCAGGCGGACAAGCGTTGATGTCGCGCCCCTTTTGCCGCTTGAAAGTGCGCGACAAAGGCGCAAGGAGCTCGTCCGACCCGCAACTCACACCTTCGTCCGCAAGCCCCACCCTCCGCTGTCGGTTGCCACGTGGCGCTGCTTGAAAAGCGCGGGCGCATTTGAGGCAGCGGTCCCATCGCGACCAATGTCATTGGCACTGGAGCAACTAGAGTTAGGTTCGTGAAACTCGTCCAACGCGCCTCTTCTCTATCCCAAGGTGGAATGTGGCTGAAATAGGGGAGGTCTCTGTACGGGGCGTAATCGGTGGTTTCGTTTGCTTTCCTTCTCTTTTACAGACCACCTCCCACCTCTAGCTTCATAACTGAACGCTTTTCCACACCTATTTTATCCCGAATCTTGCCTTTAAGTGCCGGAAAATTCAACCTCTGTTCCGTAGTTCGTACCAACGCAGTTGCGGAGGGTCTCTTCGGTGACAGCGGCTTATACAACAAATCTAGGTATATATTCAAAAATCTGCAGAGCAGAAGTCACAGAATTCAAGAATATTTGTGATTCACATCGTAAGGGCCATATACAGGGTGGCTACTAAATATTGGCGCATGGATTGTTGACCATATTTTTAAAACGAGAAGCTTTTACATCTTCAGAGGTTTATCTTTATATACCTTATAACATGGCAGTACATTGCTAAAGAAAGTGCTCGAAATGGCCTCCTTCGGCAGCGATACAGGCTTCAAGTCTCTTCTCAACTGACATCACTGTGGGCCGCAAGTAGCTGACGTCAAGCTCCTTCCACGCCTCCTCCAAGGAAGCCTTCAGGGAGTCCAAACTTCGACGTTGCTCAGAAGGCATCTTCTGCTTCAAGAAGCCCCACACCGCCAAATCAATTGGTTCAAATCGGGCGACTTAGATGGCCAAACATTTTGTGCCCGGTAACTTGGAAAATGACGGTCACAGTTCTCCAACATTGATTTTGCGGCATGTGGAGGCGCCCTGTCTTGCTGAAGAATGCAATGACGTTCGCTGAAGGTCAAAAGAGTCCTTGGAAGAAGGGCATTACGTGAAAATTGTTTCCGGGTAGATCTGGGCGCTGGCTTTGATGTATTCATCCACAAAGACAAGCGGTGTCATGGTTTCAGAAGTAATTCCTGCCCAAACCATGACAAATTTGAAAAACGGTTCCTTGTGTGTACACAAGGTCGAGCAGAATGTCTGCTAGCCAGATCCAACAACTGCCTGTCGTTTTGCAAATCGTGCGCCACTTCTGGTCTGAAGATCTACTCACGTCACGCCGACGTCAGCTACTTGCGGCCCACGGTGATGTCAGTTGAAAAGAGACTTCAAGCCTGTATCGCTACCAAAGGAGGCCATCTCGAGCACTTTCTTTGGTAATGAATTTTCATGTTTTATTGTATATGAAAATAAACTTCTGAAGATATGATAGCTTCTCTTTTTGGAAATATGATCAATAAACCATGCGCCAATATTTAGTAGCCACCCTGTATTTGTTCCAAGGTAACAAATATCTTCACTTTAACGTGAAAGATGCAAATATATCAATATTTTCAGTATGGACTGGCAATACGCTTTCGAAAAATCTATGCCGGCAGAAAACGATAACCTTGGATTTCCGTACGATTACGGTGACATTATGCATTACCCCAAAGACACGTACGTTTGCATATATAATATATGTGAGGTCCCAGCTTATATCTATGCTATTACGGCGTACGATGTACTATAACGTGTTGTTGAGAGAACACCTAGAGTTATGTGTTTAAATTCGAAATGCTGTCTTACGTGTATCAGTGGATCAAAAAACGGAGCGCCGACAATAGAGCCGCATGACGCGATGTACACGCAGACTCTTGGGTCTCCAATTATTTCTTTCAATGAGTATTCCATGATGAACGAACTCTACGGATGCAAAGGTTTGACTTCTCTTTTCCTAAAAATCACATTAACTAAACCCCACATTCACATGTGCTTCGTACTGTCTAATTAGAATGATTTTGTGTTCAATCGCCCATTGCGGATTTACTTGGATGGTCGTTTCAGATTAATAGCTAATTTCTTATTACAACCAAATAACGTATCAGGTTATCAGAGAAGTTGTGTCAATTTCTTTCGAGTGAGAAGTTTTCCTGTGAGAACCAAACTTTGAGCACAATGTCATAAATGGTTTGAAAGGGAATCGTTCACGTTATAAACACAGCGTACCCTTTCTACGTTATGAATTAAGTGAATTCCATACCTGTAAATTAGGATGTTAAGGGGAGGAAAAATAGCCAAATAGGCAACTACCTCAAACTCTATATTCCACTGGAAGAAATCAATCGTTGATGTACTATGAACTTGACACGAGCTCTCCCTAGCATTCCACTATTGAATGCTTCATCAAACCGTATATTTCTTTTCCAAGAATGGTTTTGTTTGTTATCCACTTAATGTCGATGGTTGACCGCTAACTTGTCAAATTTGCTCCCTAACATTTTTATGCACGAGCGATGAAAAAACTGATAGGAGATCAGAATAGGTTGTGACTAAGTAACGCGTACATTACGGGTTAATTTTTTAGCATTCTTTTTTTAACATTTTTTAAGTAGTGTCGTCATCAACTGGATAAGTTGTTATGTAGGCTTCAAATTCTACTAGAATGACAAAAACGAGAAAAAAAAACAAAACATATGTCTGAATAGGGCAAATAATACGCTCATGAATGATTCATGGGTAATGTGAAACTTGTCAAATTTGCTCCCTAACATTTTTTTGCACTTATTTTAGGAGTTTTAGTGAAAAAATCTTTCCTTAAAAAACTACAAGGGTATATCGTTTATCATTCGAAAAGCTGTAGTTTGAAAAAAGAAGGATACGCTTGTTAAAGATATCAATATTGCACTGTTGAGCAGAACACAGTGCTAAATACATGGTAAATCATCGACTAATTTCCTTTGGAGGAACGTAGAGCTTGAGTTAGTTGCCGGTTCAGCTACTTTTCATCTCCTAGGCTTCCCAATTTGTAAGTCTGTGATTGAGTCAGTAACAAAGACCAAAAGGAAATTACAGTGCACTTCATACATGCGAGATATTAGGATGAAAACACTGTTCAAATTTTGTCTATTCTTCAATATGAGTGACGTTTCACAAAAGCACCCAAAACGTGATACCATCACATATTCACACCGGTCTTTCAAATGCTTATTCCAGAACGTGTCAACCAGACACCTCGGCCAAGTGTGAGATGGGCGGATTTCCTCATCCACGAGACTGCTCGAAATGCATATGTCCCTCTGGTTACGGCGGAAAGCTATGCAACGAAAGAGTAAGAAACCAACAAAGTTCAAAACGAGTCGTGTGCAAAAGCCAGATGGGTGCCTCTGGTTGGCAAAAAGTCCAGAAAGGCGATAAGGATGTTTCCTTCTAGACATCACCTTAGATGCAACCTCCCTCCCCCCACTACGTCTTTTGTTCCATGCGCTCTTGGGTTTGTCCAGGTGTTCGAGGTTTATATTTTTCGTTTCAATAGCCTACTTCTATTCATATTTCGATTCAGGAAACTTGAAAAAAAAACTGTTTTTCTATGCATGAACATTTCATTACTTGCACCTAGCGTATTTGTGTGGGAGAGGAACCCAACACGTTACTTGTGCGATTCCTTTGAGTGGTGTAGAAAGTATCAAAATAAAAAACTACTATTTCAGCCATCAGGGTGCGGCGCAACACTTCAAGCTACTTCAAACTGGACGACTCTCACGGATACTTTTAGGCGCAGCTTTGATGATCCAAATGATTTTAGGATGTGCAACTACTGGATTACAGTATGTACTATGCTCCACTAAAACCCTTTTATGAGTAATAGAATGGGATCCTCAACTTTTTCAATTATTTTTATTAATTTGCTCTAGTACCTCGCTAGCTACAACGCATCAAATCACAGAACAATAATCCTGGATTTTCCAGTCTCCAAGTGGAACAACAATCGAAGTGAAGGTAGTGAAATACCCAGGGGGTCATTCTTCTTCCGGATGCAAACAATCTGGTTTCGAGATCAAAACCAACAAGGATCAAACACTCACTGGCTACAGGTACAAATTATGTCAAGCATTGTGGATTAAAAAAGCAAAGAAATAAGTGTGGTAGCAAATTAAAGCATTTTCACAAAAGAGCAATCCGTGTTGATCGTCTCAAACTTTTCGGGACGCAACACTGTGTCCAAGCGCAGCAGTTTTTTATCTAAAAAAATTTACGTTTACGTGATTTTCAATTTTTTTCCTTTCACTAAATACTTCACTTAATTTGCATCTCGTCAATAATTGCACGAAACATATTCGAAAAGGCTACGATAGATTGAAAGTGAGTTGAAGGTTCTGCTCTGAGGACGCTGGAAGAGTGCTTCGTTCTTCCACAAATCGCGTTCCAATAATCACGTATAACCGAGCTCATTGGGATGTCATAACGGCAGTGTTCGAGTACAGATATGGTACTAGTTTCCGTTTTGTCAGATGGAATTAAGTTTATTGAACCAAAGCAATTTAGTTCCCGCACGTCCAGATGCATGATTGGTTCTTGCAGACGTCTTGTCAACTAGCAAGATGACACTGTGTTGAAATCACGTTGCATTTGCTAATCTGTTTCTACTATGATGAAGGTTTTTAATGATGTATGTAGTTCAGTTCTTCATTACCTCAATATTCTTCGAATCATTTGTCTATATTGGATGCATTTTCAATGACGTAGCACCGCAGCTATTCTTGAGCGGTTTTCAAACAATTCACTGGCTTGAGGCCCATCATCCACGATAAGAATGAAAAGAACAGAAATATTGCTTTTGTTTTGGTAAAAAATTCGAAAAATCGAAAGGCTGCTACGCGTTCAAAGTGCCCACGGACGTCTTTCACAAATGCTGGCGACGGGGATGCTTCCACTTGGTTCTTGGAGTGCCTTCACTAGAAACTCTTTCTGGCCTTCTGCTTTATTGCATTCACATCTTACACTTCTACTCCATCCTATTCTATCGATCGATTTGTCTCTACTCTCCGAAATCGCGCGCTTTAACCCGATTCTTTCATTGCGCGTGATACGTAGCCGGCCAAAGGCCAACTTCTTTCCATGCCTCGCCTTTGGCTCCGCCCGAATTACCTTCGATTGTCCATAGAATGGATTTTTGTAGTTTGTTTCTCTTCGGAAACCGAATCTTCATGCGTGAAACTTTGTGTATTGCATCTAGTGATCACAAGTGATACATTCATGTTGAGAAAGAATGCTCTGAAGTTGGTTGGAGATCAACGAGCAAAAGAGGGAAACTCATGCTGCATGTTTTCAACGGAATTCTCCGCTTTTTTGGCCCTGGAGCTTTAGACAGCATCCCGAATCCCACTGGAAACCTAACCCCATCTATCATAAACTCTCGCTTCAAATGTTAATTTTGTCAGAAAATGTGTCCAATCCGTAGCTTAGATTGACTATCGAACGGATGCTCACACAAATCTGCTGCTACATCTGTTGAGAGTTTCCTTTTTCTTAAACCTCTATATTCATCAGATTGGTTTTTGATGGAAGCCAGTGGCATGAAGGGAGTTTAGTAATAGGAAGAGTGCAAATCAATGACGACAGTAATTCATTGTTAGGGTCGTATAAAATGTGTCGCATATGAATGTGCGTTGTTATCCTAAAACAATTTGTTCAGGTGTGGGATATTCTGATGCACGTACACTACACAAAAGCACAGCTATCGTCCGATATACAAATGTGCCGTGGCTTGAACTACTGTTGGGGAACTGCCACAAATACAGTACTGCCCCTAAACTTTGTACATCTACGCGTTGCGACAGTTGTGTAGCGTCGCAAACCGTCGCACCATTATAACTTCCTTGAATGTAGAGATCTTTACAGCAATGGACTCGCTTCTCTGTGGCGAGTCTTCTTCTTTTTTTCTTCTCCCTAGCGTTAGTCCCGCGCAGTCGCAGGGTCCGCTGTTTTTGTCAGTCGTCGCCACTTTGCTCTGTCCAGGGCATCTTCGTGGCCGTGACTTCACCTAGGTCCTTCTTGATTACGTCTTTCCACCTCTTCTTTGGGGCTCCTCGCGGTCGCTTGCCTTGCACTTCGAAGTCCATCGCTGTTCTTATCGGATGGTCCTGTGGCCTCCTTAGCACATGCCCATACCATCGCAGACGCTGTTCCCGTACCTTCAGCTGGACAGGGGCAGTCTGCATGACCGCTCTGACATCCTCGTTTCTACCCTGTCCAGCCGCGTCCAGCCGCAGGCCCATCTCAGCATCCTCATTTCGGCAGAGTGAAGCTGCCTTTCGTGATTCTTGTTCAGGGCCAGCACTCGCTGCCGTATAGCATCGCAGGCCTTACCACTGTCCGGTACACCTTCCCTTTGAGCGTTCTGGAGCACCTTCGATCGCAGAGGATTCCAGTGGACTCCCTCCATTTCATCCATGCAGCGTTGACCCGAGCCTTCACTGCCTGATCCACACTACCGTCGGCTGCCAGATCGCTCCCAAGGTATCGGAAGTCCTCCACTCTTTCGATGGTCTCACCATGGCCGTCCACGATCGGCTCTGCACCCTCTTCGGAGCTCAGGAACTTGGTCTTCTTGACATTCAGCCGTAGCCCACCTTCTGCCAGGACTTTCTGCCATTTCTGCACCTTGGCTTGAAGTTCCTCTCTACTATCCGCTATCAAGGCGATGTCGTCAGCGTAGAGGATGTCTTCAGTGGTCCCTCCATGAGCCCCTTCACCAGGACATCTAGTGTTAGGAGGAAGAGGAACGGGCTCAGAGCTGACCCTTGGTGCACCCCAACCGTGATGTCCACCTCCTTCGTTAGGCCGTGTGGGGTGCGTATAGCTGCCTTGGCTCCTTCGTACATGTCCTTCACCAGAGAGATCAGGTGTTCTGGCACGTTTCGTTCCCTGAGCGACCTCCATAGCACTGCTCGCGGTAGCCGGTCGAACGCCTTCTCCAGGTCGAGGAAGGCTAGGTAGCAGGGTCGGCGCTTTTCTCGATACTTCTCCATCACTTGCCTGGCGATGAAGATGGCATCCGTTGTAGACCTTTCGGGCATGAACCCGAACTGTTCCTGGGAGATCGGGACCAGCTCCCGCAGTTTCGAGTCGACCAGGCGCTCGTACAACTTCATGGTATGCGCAGTCAACTTGATGCCGCGGTAGTTGGAGCAGTCCATCGTCACCCTTCTGCTTGAAGATGGGGACGATAGTTCTCCAGGCATCCGGCATCCTTCCTTCGGCAGTCACCGTATTCAGGAAGCGGGTGAGCCACCTTACCCCGTGCTCTCCCAGCGCCTTCCAAGCCTCTATGGGTACTCCATCCGGACCAACTGCCTTTCCAACCTTCATCTTCCCAAGTGCACACCGAACCTCATCCTCTGTCCAGAGTGCGATGGGACCAGCTGTGGCCTCTGCCCGTGAGTTGTTCTTGTGGGGAACTCCTCGTTCAGAAGACCTCTGAAGTACTCTTCCCACCTCCTCCGAACTTCGGCTGGCTTCCTCAGGATGGCGCCGTTGCTGCTCTTCACGCTCTTCACCACCCTGATATCTTGAGTAGCCCGATGCCGGGCTTTGGCCAGTCTGAAGACGAACTTCTCTGCGTTTCTGCTTTCCAACTTCTCGTACAAGGCGTCCATCTCCGTGTTCTTCGCCTTGGCGACGGCAGCCTTAGCGAGCCTCTTGCAACTCTTGTAGGCAGCGAGGTCCTCGGGGCTCCGGGTCTTCTGCCAGCGCTTGTATGCTTCCTTCTTCTGCTTCACGACTCGCTGGACCTCCTCGTTCCAGAACCACGCTGCCTTGTCTCCTCTGAATCCACCTCGCGTCTCGCCCAGTACCTCCTTGGCGCATCGCAGGATGATCTCAGCCGCGTTGCCCCAAGTCCGCTGCACTGGTCCCTCAGGATCTGGGAGACCAACTTCCATTATCCTTCGCTTGAGGTCACTCTTCTCTGCTTGGTGCAGCTTCCACCACCGGATTCTCCTCTCGGTTCTTACCCTTGTCTTCTTGGGGAGGTCTATGGCAATGTCTGCCAGGAGGGGCCTGTGCTGGGGAGCCAGATCTTCGCCGGGTAGAACTTTGATATCCTTCACAGTTTTGAGGGATGATCTTCTTACCAGCACATGGTCGATTTCCGTCTGTCTCCCTCCACTGCTGTAGGTTACCTTCTCCTTTTCGCGAAGAACGTGCTGCAGATTGCCAGATCGTGGGCCGTAGCCAGGTCCAGGACCCTCTCTCCCTCGGCGTTCCTCACTCCTATCCTCTACCTCCGTGCACCCTTTCCAGGCCTCTTCTGTCACTGCCGACGTGACCATTCAGATCACCTGCTATGGTCAGGTAATCGCCTTCCGGAATCGATCTGATGGCATCGTCAAGGCTCAGATAGAACTCGTCCTTCTCACTTTCGGGGCATCCGGCTTGCGGTGCGTACACGGAGAGTATGGTCCAGTACCCCTCCTTCGTGTCTATCCTCACAGCCATGATCCGATCGCTGATCCTGTTCACAGCGGAGACATAGTCCTTGAGCGACTCCGCTACCGCTATGGCCACACCGTTCCGCTTGGTGTCTTCTCCATTGTAGTAGAGTTTGACACCTTCCCCGATTTCCCTGGCCTTAGCACCTTTCCATCGCGTCTCCTGAAGGCATAGGACTTGGATATTCCTGCGCGTCATCAGATCAGCAACCTCTCGGGACTTCCCAGTTAGCGATCCTACGTTCAGAGTCCCAATTCGAACTAGCTTCTTTGGCCGAGGCCGTTCACTCCTCGGTAGCCCTCGCATACTGACCACAGAACTCGGGCGGGGGTTCCTGGGTAAATTCTGGGTAATTTTCTGGGTTCCTGGGTATTCCAGGTAACCTAGGGCCTGACGCTGGTACTAGAACCATTTTTGCAATTTTTGCAAGGCATGGTTAACCTCGGCAGGGATCGAACTCGCGGTTTTTCGGAGGTGCAGACATGAGTCTAACCTCTTAACCACTCGGCTATCCCTGCCTCTTTCTGTAGCGAGTCTAACCATGTATAAACCTACTAATATGCTTGAACTGACAATAAGTTATTCCATGAAAACTATTGCCAATCCCTCGTCTAACTGTCTCGCCTCTCCTCAGTCCCATTACTTACTTACTTACTTACATTACATTCCTCATTCCCAGTCTGAAATCAGCTCTTAGCTACCGCCTTGATGATTTTACAGCGCCTCCCTTCGAGCCCTTCGCCACTGCTTACGGGGCAGTGGTCAACCAACGCGTGAGAGCCCAGACAGAGCACTACTTTGTGTTTTTCTGCTTAGACTCTCACGTTCGGGGGAGCACTAGGACTAAGTCTGTCGCGAATCGCGAGATCGCTTCCCAAGGTTTTCCCCGGGCGTGTTGGTTCCTACCGTAGTCAGCCACCTTGACCACCTGCCTTTGCTCTATTCATCGATTATGCGGGAAACCGCGGCCACCAAGTGGCATCGATGATGGCATCGCCAGTCGACTTTCTACAACATCGTCTGTGCGGTTGCCCTCCCGTAGCCTTGCTACCGGCTTCCACTTCGTCACTCAGTGCCGGCCCTATTAACTCAGCGGGCCCTACTAACGTCCCCAGCGGTTCTGCCGTTCCTTGACTTCGGCCCCTCGCCCAGGCTGGTCCCGGTGTGGCTGCTACCTAGGGCACGAGCCCTTAGAACCTATTCAATATTCACTATTCCGTCGGACTCAGGACGACGATGCAGAAACTCCCTTGGCTGGTCCCGGACCAACCGGACCAGGCGACGTAGGCAACAGGCCCTCCCGGCGGAGAGGTTTGACGTACTTTTACCTTTCGTAGGAATACTAACATTCTAACTAGTTGTACATAGTTTAGTAAGTAACATAAACATAATTTACTTCGGTGTTCTGTTAATGTAGCAATATGGATCCTTCCACGTATGTCTCTAGTACGCTTGTGGCGGGATATGAGCCCGACGATGCCAGTGCTTGAAGTGATCTAAGTTAGGAAGTGCACAGTGGCTAGGGGTAGTTCAGCGGTCTCTTGGGAGTCGGGAGGCAGCGTGGCGTAGACGGCCAAGTAGGGGAGGGAGGAACCACCTTAGGAGTCGCTCTGAATGTGTATACAGCACTCCTCGCCCGCTACTCCTGGTGCAGGACGCCTCCGATTCGCAACATGGTGCATCGGCCGTTGGCATTCGGATCCGTTCGCCTATCGATTATCCGATCAATAATCGATAAGGCGGTGAAAACGGCGCTACCACCCGTCCGCGCCAGGGGCAGCACCCCTCCCCCTACTAGGACACGATCAATGTAGCCTCACGCCATGGATAGTTCAGAACTTGCGCATCGACTAAGGGTCATCTGTCCAATACCTCTCGGATGATTCAGTCGGCTTAGACTGTGGCAACTAGGCCAACTCAACATCCATGCGCAGAGAGGTGGAGAACCCAATACCTAGGCAACTCGAACTAGGGAGACTGTAGTAGTGGCCGATGGCAGATAGAGCCTGCGCCTTAAATAGCAGTTGTGCGTAGAAATTGCGGCAACTGCTGGCCTGTACTATCGAGCAAGGTGAGGTATTACAGGTGGACCGCAGTTCTTATTCGGTGAAACATCCGGATAAGATGAGCAGCATGGGTCGACCAGCACGCTAAGTAAGTCCCTGAGGTAAAAAAGGGCGCACCAACAGGGAGAGGCCTCTCATCTCTGCTACCATGCGGATTGGCCGTCCGATGAGGTAGCAGGGTGCGGTGTTATGCGGAATGTGGGCTGCTTGCTTGACGGCGGCTATGACACTCGGCGGTTCCAGTGTTACCCGTCGGGAAGTCACCCTTCCCCCCCCCCCTGAGGCGCTATAATCAAACTAGTCCGACCACAGTATGTAAAGTTCGGTACTTCAGCGAAGACCTCTAAAGCGAAGGCCTTCACAGAATGCTGGCGACGGGGATGCTTCTCTTGGTTCTTGGAGTGCCTTCACTAGAAACTCTTTCTGGCCTTCTGCTTTATTGCATTCACATCTTACACTTCTACTCCATCCTATTCTATCGATCGATTTGTCTCTACTCTCCGAAATCGCGCGCTTTAACCCGATTCTTTCATTCGCCTGATACGTAGCCGGCCAAAGGCCAACTTCTTTCCATGCCTCGCCTTTGGCTCCGCCCGAATTACCTTCGATTGTCCATAGAATGTATTTTTGTAGTTTGTTTCTCTTCGGAAACCGAATCTTCATGCGTGAAACTTTGTGTGCTGCATTCCAGTGATCACAACTGACACATTCATGTTGAGAAAGAATGCAAGAATTTCCGCAAAGGATTCCTTTAATGTGTGCATACGTCCCTGAAGTTGGTTGCTGACGGGAGATCAACGAGCAAAAGAGGGAGTCTCATGCTACATGTTTTCAACGGAATTCTTCGCTTTTTTGGCCCTGGAGCTTTATACAGCATCCCAATCCCACTAGAAACCTAACCCCAATCTCATCGTAATCCCTCGCTTCAAATGTTAATCTTATCAGAAAATGTGTCCAATCCGTAGCTTAGATTGACTATCGAACGGATGCTCACACAAATCTGCTGCTACACCTGTTAAGATTTTCCTTCTCCTTGAAGCCACGAGTCAGGATTAGGCAACCAGCAGAAGTTCTTCCCAGGGTGCGATAGTGGGCTCCCCAAGCACTGAGGGCGCGACACTATCGCGACCCAAAAGTGCGCGGCGGCGCTAAGGCCTTGCCCGCTGCCCGCGCTGCCAGCGTAATCCACCACGGCATACGTGGTCTCTGCGTCCTCTCGCGTACGACGTACTATCTCGCGTTCTCCCTCTCCTCGCAGCGCTGTGTCTCTCCGTCGTACTACGGCCGGCCTCCTAAGGGAAATTTAGTGTTTTCTATGGTGCTTTTTGCTTTTTCTCCTCACTAATGTTCCTCATTGCACCCCTTGCCTAATGTTTGAACAAAATAAAGCATCAATTCAATCCCGACTCGTGCCTTCAAGCCTTCTATATTTATTAGATTGGTTTTGATGAATGCCAACGGCTATATAAGCCATAAAGGGAGTGCAGAAACAAGAAGAGAACAAACATATAAAATGTGTCGCATATGAATGTGCGTTGTTATCCTGAAACAATTTGTTTACGTGTGGTATATTCTGATGCACGTACACTACACAAAAGCACAACTATCGATTAAAATATGTAGGTGGTTTGGATGGATGGAGAGAGGAGCATCGCAATCCACCGCTAACGGTATTCCCAGTTTCCCTCAGAGGTCTCTGGTGTGTGACCTAGTTGCAACTTACACAAAGCTAAAGATAAGATACGTGACTTTTCTTAAAAGTTTATTACAAGAAACTGTTTCTCATGATTCATGTGCGACGGATGCACTGGAAAACACGACTCTACCCCGACAGCACTGCTTCCCTTAACCTTTTCGGCCCTAACCCCAGAAACGTTAGATGTAATATGTACTGCAATCATTTTTGTACTATGTGCCAAACGAGGTTTTTAAGATGGAATCTTTATTCACTGGCCTTACGTTTCGACCGCTTCGTCTTCTTCAGAGGCCTGGAGATTGTCTGAAGCTTTTGATTCGTTAGATGTAATGTTGTGCAAGATCATAAACTTTTCTACATATCTATGAATTTGGAATTGTTTCGACATAAGCTTAAAAACTAAGAAGGTGGGCCAATTTTCAAAGCTTCCTAGTTTCTTTGTTTGTGATCGAATAGCTTCCAAATTTCGCCATAATGATACCTATATGCTCACAAGTAATAAACAATAGCTAGAAGAAAAATTTCTCCACGGAAAAAATTCAGGTCCGAAAGGGTTAATGACACAACCACGCAATAGTCTTCAACAATTATTCATACAGAAAGTGCCCGCAAATGTATCCGCATATAAAATTGTGTCAAATATATTGCATGTTCGACCATCAAGAGCAAATAAACGTTGAAAACACCGGAAAATGTTATGTTCATTTCCCGGAAAAGTCGGGGAGGGGGTCAGTTTCCTCTCTGTTCCTAAATAATACAGCCACCTCATGACTGTCCGGCGCATTTCTCTTCTGCGCAATGAAACTGGTTGGCAGTAAATTTTTTTTCTCAAAGTTGTCACAGAAGGGCAGCCGTTGATGGAACCTAAAAATAGGAAATTCTCGTGAGAAAAAGAGGTGGAAGCTTCTAGCAATCACACTGCGCAAGATTTGAGTCAATTAAGAAAGAAAAACCATTACAAACAAATTATTTGATAAGGTTCGTTTCGCTCCTTCCCCAGACGAACCTTTTAAACGAACTTTATTTCGCCAATCCCCGGAGCTGCGTTATACTACGTTATGTTCGCAAAATTTTCTGAAGATTGTGCTGCAGTTAGGATGAAAAAGGGCTATAAACGTTCATTAATTTATCAGGTTGCCTAGAGTTGATGTCAATTTTTGATCCTCATTTTTAAAACAACATATTTCAGCTTAGCGCAAACACTATCAATCGAAATAGTAACCAGTACTAGTAGCACATCTCCCGAAAGGAAACACAACTGTTCCTTTTGGGTGAAAGTGTAGAGTTGTGGATCAGGATGAAATCGTTGAAGTCAGCTTCTACCTGGGCTTGACTGCTACATGCCTCGCTACTACATGTTCTACTGAATTTCGAGGAGCTGTCGTGGATCAGGCCTAACGCAGACGAACATTAACTCAGCATGATTTTTGTTTGGCATAAATTTCCTATCGCAGGATGGGGTCTCTTGAATACGGCGCAGCCAGTCTCATAGACGTCTCCCATTTTCACGAAGTCCTTGAATACCTTGATGTCCGCTCTTCAAGGGTGATTTCGCCAACCTTGCAGGACGCATCTATGCCATTCGTTTCGATTTCTTGCCATTTGTTGCCATCTCTGTCCAAATAATTTCCTAAAAGGATCACTCCACCTGGCTGGGGGTCTTCCTTGCGGCCTTTTTAACTCCGCGGGGATACCAATCGGTCACTCGGGCTGTCCAACGGTTATCGCTGAAGACGAGCTAACATGTCCTGCCCATCGCTTCTTTGAATCGTAGATAGTCTCGATCACATCTTTGACACCGGTTCGCCTTCGAATTTCACGAGCAGGAATTTATGCATTAACGTAACATTGCACATCGCTCGTTCCATTGCTCTTTGGGTTGATGCCAGTTTTCTTTCTTCTCTTTTATCGTGCTCCATGTTTCGCTTCCGTACACCAAAGCTGGTAGGACATGGGTGTTGAACACTCGGGCTTTGATCTGAGCGTCAAGCCGCTTATCAGTAAGAACATCACGATATTTATTGAATGTTGCCCAGCCTGCCTTACGGCGACGGCCTATTTCGATTGTGAGATCGTTATCCATTGTGATTGCCTGGCCTAGATAAACGTATGACGGAACTTCTTCAATCACGGAGCCTTTCATGCGTAAGCAGTGATCCCTCGTGAAACTGTTTTTCATCCATTTAGTCTTGCTAGGGTGGATTTCAAGTCCAATGGAGCGAGACGCATTGCTTAAAGGCATGCCCCAGGATCGCACTGGTGTGGCTCTTGCACACGAATGTGAATGTATCGGTGCCAAGTGGGCCGGCAGTGAAGAAAAAAGGAAAAGAATCCGTCGAAAACGCTCAGGTTGAGGGCTCACTCACCTTCCTAATTGGCTGTGCTGGAGAACGCAAGATCTAGCGCCGATAGAGAGATATTGGCGAGAGAAGCGCCATCATATGCAGAGAGCCCCAGACAACGGCCTGATAAGAGAGCTCGTTCGCTGCAGCTCGAGCAGCTTACTTTGCAAGCCCAAAGCGTTCTTGTCGGTCGAATTCCGTGCACGTGAACGCCACATTTGTGATTGTCCCCTAGGGTTCTATACTTCTGACCGAAGAGAAGAGTTCACACGACCTCTGCCTGGGTTGTGCCTTTAAGAGAACTGACAGTGCATCATTATACCTAAATTCTAAAGTTATCTCCCTTTTTCAATTTATGG